>PVKE010012266.1:0-38642 GCA_004027555.1 Craseonycteris thonglongyai
CCCCCCCCATCCTGGTAACCACCAAACCATTGAGTGTGTCCATAATGCTGGAGATTTTTATATAAAGGATCATATCATCTGAAAAAAATGACAGTTTAACTTCTTTGTTTCCAATTTGGATGCCTTTAACTTTTTTTCCTCCCTAATTGTTCTGGCTAGAACTTCCAGCTCTATATTGAATAGCAGTGATGACAGGGGACATCTCTGCCTTGTTCCTGATTTTAAAAGAAATGGTTTCAATTTTTCCCCATTCAGTATGACATTCACTGAGGGTTTGTCATATATGGTCTTTATTATGTTGATGTATTTTCCTTCTATACCCATTTTCTTAAGTGTTTTGATCATAAATGGATGTTGTATCTTGTTGAATGCTTTTTTTTGCATCAGTTGATATAATTATATGGTTTTTATTTTTAATTTTGTTTATGTGGTGTATAAGTTTCATCGATTTGCATATGTTCAACCATCCTTGTGTCTCTGGGATGAATCTCACTTGATCATGATGTATAATCTTTTTAATGCATTGTTGTATTCTATTTGCTAGTATTTTGTTTAGAATTTTTGCATCGGTGTTCATCAGAGATATTGGTCTACAGTTTTCTTTTTTTGTGATGTCTTTGCCAGGCTTTGGTATTAGGGTAATGTTGGCCTCATAGAATGAATTGGGAAATATTACCTCTTCTTCAATTTTTTGGAAAAGTTTGAGAAGGATAGGTGTTAGTTCCTCTTTGAATGCCTGGTAAAACTCACTAGTGAGACCATCTGGTCCTGGACTCTTGATTTGGGGAAGGTTTTGGATGATTGTTTTAATTTCCTTACTGTTGATTTGTTTGTTTAGGTTTTCCAGTTCTTCTTGATTCATTGTAGTTAGACTATATGTTTCTAAAAACTTGTCCATTTCTTTTAGGTCGCAAAATTTGGTGGCATATAGCCCTTCATAGTATTCTTGTATGATCCTTTGTACTTCTGTGGTATCAGTTGTAATTTCCCCTCTTTCATTTTTAATTCAGATTATTTGTGTGTTTTCTCTTTTTCCCTTGGTGAGCCTAGTGAGAGGTTTGTCAATTTTATTAATTTTTTCAAAGAACCAGCTCTTTGTTGTATTAATTTTTTCTATTGTTTCTTTATTCTCTATTTCATTTAGTTTTGCTTTAATTTTTATTATTTCCTTTCTTCTGCTGGCTTTGGATGTTTTTTGTTCTTCTTTTTCTAGTTCTTGAAGATGTGATATTAGGTTGTTTAACTTGTGATTTTTCTTATTTCTTGAGGAAGACATGTAGTGATATAAATTTCCCTCTTATTACTGCTTTTGTTGCATCCAGTAATTTTGCTATGTTGTGATTTTGTTGTCATTTGTTTCTATGTATTTTTTAATCTCTTCTTTTATTTCTTCTTTGATCCAATAATTTTTTAATAACATGTTGTTTAATCTCAATGTATATGTGGTTTTTCCTGCTTTATTTTTGTAGTTGATCTCCAATTTCAAAGTTTTGTGATCAGAGAATACACTTGGTTTGATTTCAGTTTTCTTAAATTTGCTGAGGCTAGCTTTGTGCCCCAGCATGTGGTCTACCCTTGAGAACATTCCATGTGCACTAGAAAAGAATGTATAGTCCTGTGTTTTAGGATGAAGTATCCTGTAAATGTCAATTATGTCCAGTTACTGTAATGTATCATTTAAAGCTGATATTTCTTTGTTTATTTTCTGTTTGGACGATCTGTCCATGGCTGTCAATGGGGTGATTGAGTCCCCTACTATAATTGTGTTTTTGTAGTTTCTCCTTTTAGATCTGTTAGTAGTTACTTTGTAAATTTTGGTGCTTCTTGGTTGGGGGCATATATATTAATAAGTATAATATCTTCTTGTTGTATTGTCCCCTTTATCATTATGAAATGTCCATTTTTATCTCTTATTATCTTTTTGATCCTGAAGTCTGCTGTCAGATATAAGTATGGCTACACCTGCTTTTCTCTGGATGCCATTTGCTTGGAGTATTTTTTCCCACCCTTTCACCTTGAGTCTGTGTTTGTCCTTGTGGCTGAGGTGTGTCTCTTGTAGACAGCATAAGGTTGGTTTATATTCTTTAATCCAGTTTGCTATTCTGTGTCTTTTTATCGGTAAGTTCAGTCCATTTACATTTAGAGTGATGATTGATATATGAGAATTTCCTATAGCCATTTTATCTTGTTTTCTGGTAGCTCTCTTTTTTTTATTGCTTCTTTGCTTTTTCCTTCCCATTGATTATTTTAGTTTGATGGTGTATATGACTATTTTTTTCTGTATTCTCTTCTTTGATTGTTATGTGTCCCAGTTCTAAGTTCTTTTTCAGTGGTTACCATGAACTTTATATAAAAGAAAGTTTCATATGTGCAGTGGTTTCTTTTCTTAAGGATGTTTCTTATCTCCATTCTTTTTGGAAACTTAAGTCTTTATTTCCTCCCCTTTTTATATTTTTGTTTTTCCAGTTTATCCCTATTTACTTTTACTTTTTGTTTCAGGTCCAATCACCTCCTTCAGTATTTCTTGAAATGCTGGCCTTGTGCTGGAGAATTCCTTCAGTTTTTGTATGTCTGCCAAGGTCTTTATTCCTCCTTCATATCTAAAGGATAACTTTGCTGGGTACAAGATTCTTGGCTGGTAATTTTTCTCCTTTAATATTTTGAATACTTTGTTCCATTCTCTTCTGGCTTGTAGAGTTTCTATTGAGAAATCTGATGAGAGTCTGATGGGCTTTCCTTTATAGGTTATGGTGTTCTTTGTTCTGGCTGCCTTGAGGATTCTTTCTTTGTCTTTGACCTTTGACATCTTTGGTACAATATGCCTTGGAGAGGGTCTGTTAGGATTCAAGTAGCTAGGGGTCCTGTTTCCTTCTTGGATTTGAGATTCCAGTTCTTGCCATAAATTTGGGAAGTTCTCATCTACTATTTGTCTGAGTAAATTCTCTGTGCCCATATTGTCCTCTGCTCCCTCTGGAATACCTATTATTCTTGTATTATTTTTTCTATTAGAGTCAGATAGTTCTTGTAGATATCTTTCATTTCTTTTAGCTTTTATTTTTTTATTTTATTATTTTATTTTATATATATATATATATTTTTTTTTTTAACTGAACTGGAGGCCTCACTGCATTCGGGAAGCACACCCCAGTTCAGCATGTGGGTCTGCCTGGACCGGAGCTGGGATTCGATCCTCGGTCCGCGGGGCTTCAAAGCAAGTGCTTAACCCACTGAGCCATCCCAGCTTTCCCTCTTTTAGCTTTTAGGTCTCTCTCTTCTTCCTTCTGTGACATTTATGAATTTTATTCTTTGATTTCACTAATTCTTTCCTCCATCCAGTCAGCTCTGCTTTCTATGCTAGCTATTTCATTTTTCATTTCTTTTATTGTGTTGTTTATTTCCAGAATTTCTATTTGCTTCTTTTTCATAAATTCCATTTCCTTTTTGAGATCATTCAGCTCCTGTGTATTCTGCCAGCTTTCTCTGATCTCTTTGGGTATTTTCATAACTGCAACCTTGAATTCTCTGTCATTTAGCTCATAGAGTTCCATATCTTGAAGTTCCTTTTCTGGAGATTTTTCTCTTTCTTCTGAGCTCCTTTGTTCAAAGGGGTATTCACCGTTGTTGGAACTTTTTGTTTCCTGGACGTGAGGACTTTTCCCTTGGTAGATGTTAAGGTATCTTTCTTTTACTTCCTAGCTGGTTGTTAGTGTCTTACAATATTTCCTCTTATTTATTTCATTTTCTTACAGTGGGAGACTTCCTAGGAGGTGAGCTTCTCTTTGACTCAGTATGCCTTCTCTTTGGGAAGGTATGGTGGGCAATGGTATTCTATGCCTCTGAGATCACACTGCTGTCAGAAGCTGCCACAGCATATCCCTCTGCTGGCTTCAGCGGGAAGAGTGGGGGCGGGGTTTGTTGGGAAAGGCACAGGTCTTATTGCGTCACAGGGTAATGGCAGCTTCCAGAGAGCAGCTCACTGAAGGCCCGCTGTGGGTGAGGCCTGTGGGACAAGCCCTGGGAGACAGCAAAGTGAAGCAGCCAGACTCCGTGTCCAAGGCCACCCAGTGCTCCGGCTGGGGATCCACCACACTGAGGGCCACTCTGCACCTTAGCTACCAACACATTCCCGGCGTCAGTGCTCCAGCCACTGGAACACCCGCCTCTGGCTCCAGTTGCTGGCCGCACGCTCCACGGGCCCCCAGCTCTAGTCACCCGACTCAAGTGCCAGCAACCGGATCCTCACTCAGTTACACCCACTGATCTCTGGCTGCTGCTGGGGTCTCACTCTGGTCTCCTGCCTCACGCTCTGGCCGCCCTACCCGCACCCCGGCTGCTCCCCCTGCACCCCGGCTGCTCCCCCACACTCCCACTGGGGCCTCTTGCCACTGTCAGCCACGCCCGCTTTTCCCGTTCACCCTGCGCTCTGGTGTCTGCGCCTCCGCCTCTGTCCATTCCAGGCCTCCAGCCCATCCAGAGTTGTTCTGCTGCTGGACCCGCGTCCACACGCTCCCACCTCCATCAGTCTCTCCTCTGCTAGACTCGGGGCAGCTTCCGGGTTGTCACTGGGTCGGTCCTCGGGTTGCACTCCGTGGCGGGTCTCCACATGGCTCCCTTTCTTTGTTTCTCACTCATCTCCATTTCTCCAGCTTTAGGTATTTTCTTGGGTCTCTCAGCTGGATGTGCACTACTTAGGGATTCTCTGGTTGGATTTTAGTTGTTTAAATTGTTGTCTTTCCCAGAGAGGTTTCAAGAGCTCCTCTCATGCTGCCATCTTGATGACATCTCTCCCACTTTTTTTTTTAATTGTTAAATATATTGGGGTGACATTGGTTAGTGAAAATTACATGGGTCTAGGTGTACAATTCTACAATACATTGTCTATGTGTGGCATTGTGTGCTCACCACTCAGAGTCAATTCTTTTGCCATCACCATTTATTTGATGATCTTCTCCCTCCTCCCTCATCCCCTTCCCCTTCCCCTCAGGTAACCAGTAAACTACTGACAGTGTCCATGATTTTTGTTTCTTTGTTACTTTCAGTTTTATATTGTACATATGAGTTTTTAAAAGATACAATGAAAGCAAGAAAAGAATTGCATCTTAAAAATGCTTGAAGATGTTTAATTGGTAACTTAGAACTCTTCTCAAAATAAAAAGATTTCTCAAAAATAAATGTGCAAAAAGACTTTTTATGACAAATAATTGTTAGAATTCTCACCAGCAAATATTTATTAAAAGAAAAAAAAAGTTGTTTTAAGCAGAAGGAAAATTAATACACAGTTAAAAAAAAAAAAGAAAGAAAGAGAGAGAGAGAAATGAAGAGTACCTAAAAGAATAGATGTATGGGAAAAAGAGTAGGTATTAAGTTGGTGCAAAAGTAATTGTGGTTTTGGACTGAATTTTAAATCATTATACAATGACTAGGCTCAAAAACATCTTTATTAATCAAATTAGGAACCATTACAATCAACACATTTTTACCAATGAGAAATAAGTTTGTGTATTATTGTAGCATAAAAATTCATGCTTTGGGATTTGACAAACACTTGGTATGCATTTTCTGCATCATACTGGTTGTGGAAGCGCTTTCCCTGCAAAAAGTTGTTGATATGCTTGAAGAAGTAGTCAGTTGGCAAGAGGTCAGCTGAATACAATAGATAAGGCAACGCTTTTTAGCCCATTCACTCAACTTTTGAAGTGTTGGTTGTACGATGTGCAGTGAAGCATTGTCATGGAGAAAAATTGGGCCCTTTCTGTTGATCAATATTGGCTGCAGGCACTGCAGTTTTCTGTGTATCTCATTGATTTGCTGAGCATACTTCCCAGATAGAATGGTTTCTCTGGTAGTCAGAGAGCTGTAGTGGATCAGGCCAGCAACAGACCACAAAATAGTGACTAGGACCTTTTCTAGGGTGCAAGTTTGGCTTTGGGAAGTGCTTTGGAGCTTCTTCTTGCTCCTAGCACTGAACTGGCCATCACCAGTTGTATAAAATCCACTTTTTGTCTCATGTCACAATCTGATTGAGAAATGGGTCATTATTGTGGCACAGAATAAGAGAAGACAACACTTCAAAAAGATGATTTTTGGATTTTTGATCAGCTCATGAGGCACCCACTTATCAAGTTTTTTACCTTTCCAATTTGCTTCAAATGCTGAATGACCATAGACTGGTTGACATTGAGTTCTTGGGCAACTTCTCGTGTAGTTGTAAGACGATCAGCTCTGATGATTGCTCTCAATTGGTTATTGTCAATTTCTGATGGCCGGCCACTATTCTCATCATCAAGGTTCTTGTCTTCTTTGCAAAACTTCCTGAATGACCACTGCACTGTGTAAGCAGTTCCTGGGCCAAATGCATCATTAATGTTGTGAGTTTTCTCCACTGCTTTATGACTCATTTTGAACTTTAATAAGAAAATCAGGGGAAGCCGGGATGGCTCAGTGGGTTAAGTGCTCACTTTGCAGCGCCGGGGACCGAGGATCGAATCCAGGCCCTGGCTCGTGCGGACCCATATGCTGAACTGGGGAGTTCCCCCAATTCAGTTCTCTCTCTCTCTCTCTGTCTTTGTATCTCTCTCTCTCTCTGCCAATAAATAAATAAATAAATAAATGAATAAATAAAACTTAAAAAAAAAAGAAAATCACTCAAATTTGCTTTTTGTCTAACATCATTTCCATATTCTAAAATAAATATAAAATAAATGACAAGTAATAACTCACTAGCAAAAAAACATAAAGTTAGAAATGTACACTAAAATAATGTGTAACATAACCACATTTATTTAAGAATGTATTCCAATATCAAACAGCAAATTTCAGCAGTGCACCAACCTAATACAATAGCTGAAGAAACAGCTTTAAGAAACAATTAAAAATTTCCTAAGTGGTTAGGTAGTTTATGATACTGTCACCACTGCCTGCAGCCTCCTAGTGAAACTGGAGAGGAGGCGTCATCAAGATGGCAGTGTGACCTGTTAGAATGGCTATAATCAACAAGACAAGGAATAACAAGTGCTGGAGAGGCTTTGGACAAAAAGGAACCCTCATACACTGCTGGTGGGAATGTAAACTGGTACAACTACTATGGAAGGCAGTATGGAGATTCCTCAAAAAATTACGAATGGAATTACCATAGAACCCAGCCACCCCTCTACTGGGCATCTACCCCCAAAACCCGAAAACCGTAATCTACAAAGATGTCTGTACCCACATGTTCATCGCAGCACTGTTAACAGGGACCAGAACATGGAAACCACCAAAATGCCCTTCGATAGATGACTGGATAAAGAAGATGTGGTACATTTACACAATGGAATACTACTCAGCGATAAGAAAAGATGAAATACAGTCATTTGTGACAACATGGATGGACCTAGAGACCATCTTATTAAGCGAAATAAGTCAGACTGAAAGAATCAGGAAACATATGACCTCACTTATAGGTAGAATATAAAACTGAAAGTAACAAAGACACAGAGACCTATGGACACACTCAATAGCTTGGTGATTGCCTGAGGGAAGGGGAGGAGGGGGGAAGGAGAGTTGGGAGGGGGAAGTGGGAGTGGACACCGGATATATGGTGATGGAAGGGGAGCCGATTCTGGGTGGTGAGCACATAATGCGATGCATGGGTGATGTGATGTAGACTTTTACATCTGGAAACTGCCTAATTGTTACCAATCAATGTCACCCCAATAAATTTAACAACAACAACAAAAAAAGATGGCAGTGTGAGAGGAGCTCTTGAAACCTCTTCTGGAAAGAACAACAAATTAAACAACTAAAATCCAAACAGAGAACCCCTAAGCAACACACCGCCTAGGCTGAGGGACCCACTGATTGCAAGAAAATGCCTAAAGCTGGAGAAAGGGAGGCGAGTGAGAGAGAAAGAAAGGAGCCATGTGGAGACCTGCTGAGGAGCATGACCCAGAGACCTACCTGGTGAACAGACCCAGATGCTAACCAGAGACCAGCAGAGGAGAGACTGAGGTGGGAGCATGGGGCGCAGGTCCAGGAGCAGAACGACTCTGGGCGGGTGGGAAGCCTAGAATGGACAAAGGCAGAGGCTCAGGCAGCCAGAACAAGGGGTAGCCAGCAAAAGCAGGTGTGGGCTGACTGTGGTGAGAAGCCCCGGTGGGAGTGAGAGGGGAGCAGCTCTGGTGTGGTGATGGCAGCCATAGCACAGTGCAGGCGCAGGAGGCCAGACAGGCACCAGCAGCAGCCAGAGATTGGCCCTGGTGAGCAGAGTGAGGCTCTGGCTGCCAGCACATGGGTCAGGAGGCTGGAGCTGGGGGCCCTCAGAGTATAAGGCTGGTGACCAGAGCAGGAGGCAGGCATTCCAGTAACTAGAGTGCCAGCATCAAGAGTGTGCTGGTGGCTGAAGTGCAGAGTGGCCCTCAATAAGGTGCGGCCCTAACTGAAGCACTGTGTGGCCTTGGATGCAGAGCCTAGCTGCTTCCACCTGCTCTCTCCCAAGGCTCACCCCACCAGCCCCACCCAGAGCCTGCCTTCAATGAACTGCTGGCAGGAAGCAGCCATTACCCTGTGACACAATCAGACCTGCGCCTTTCCCAACAAACCCTGCCACCACCTTTCCCACTGAAGCCAGCAGAGGGATCTAGGTGTGGCAGCTTCTGACAGTAGTGGGATCTCAGAGGCATAGAATACCATCACCCACCATACCTTTCCAAACAGGAGGCATACAGAGACCAGGGAGACTGAGTCAAAGAGAAGCCAACATTCTGGGAAGTCTCCCACTGTGAGAAAACCAAATAAACAAGAGAAAATATTATAAGACACTGTAGCAACACCAGCTAGGAAGTACAAGAAAGATTTCTTCATATGTACCAGAGACAAGAAAATAAATGCTCCAACAGTGATAAATACCCATGTGAACTAAGGTGTTCAGAAAGAAAAAGAAAGATCTCCAGAAAAGGAACTTGAAGATACAAAAATATATGAGCTAAATGACACGGAATTCATGACTGCATATCTGAAAACACTCAAAGAGATAAAAAACAACAACAACAAACAAACAAAAAAAACAAAACCTGGCGGAGTACACAGAGGAATCTAAGCGATCTCAGAAAGAAACTGAATCTATAAAAAAGAAGTAAATAGAAGTCCTGGAGATAAACAACACAATAAAAGAAATGAAAAATGAAATAGCTAGCATAGGAAACAGAACTGACCAAATGGAGGAAAGAATTTGTGAAATCAAAGACAGAAATTTGGAAATATCACAGAAGAAAGAAGAGAGAAACCTAAGAATAATAATAATAATAATAAAAGAATGAAAGAAAGATCTCTACAAGAACTATCTGACTCCATTAGAAATAGTATAAGAATAATAGGTATTCTGGAGAGAGCAGAGGACAAAATGGGCACAGAGAATCTACTCAGACAAATAGTAGATGAGAACTTCCCAAATCTACGGCAAGAACTGGAACCTGAAGTACAAGAAGAAAGCAGAACCCCTAGCTACTTGAATCCTAGCAGACCCTCTCCAAGGCACATTATAGTGAAGATGTCAAAGGTCAAAGACAAAGAAAGAATCCTCAAGGCAGCCAGAAAAAAAAGAACACCATAACCTATAAAGGGAAGCCCATTAAACTATCAGAGCGCGGTGGACGGAGAAAGCAGGCGTGGTTGACAGTGGTGAGAGGCCCTGGTGGGAGGGCGGGGGGAGCGGCCGGGGAGGGGAGGGCGGCCAGAGCGCAGGGCAGGAGGCGGGAGCGAGGCCCCAGCAGCAGCCAGAGATTGGTGCAGGTGACCGGAATGAAGATCTGGCCGCCGGCTCTTGAGTTGGGCAGCTGGAGCTGGGGGCCTGCAGAGCGTGAGGCCAGGGATATACTAATACCTTTCCTTCTAAAATCTGGAAAAAGACAAGGATGTCCCCTGTCACCACTGCTATTCAGCATAGTGCTGGAAGTTCTAGCCAGAGCCATTAGGCTGCAAAATTAAATAAAGGGCATCCAAATAGGGAGTGAAGAAGTTAAACTGTCACTTTTTGCAGATGACATGATCCTTTACATAGAAAACCCTAAAGACTCCATCAGAAAACTATTAGAAATAGTAAATGAATACAGTAAATTTGCAGGATACAAAAATCCATAACATTTTTATATATAAACAACAAAAATTTAGAAAAAGAAATGTGAAAAATGATAGTATTTGTGACCAAAACAAAAAGAATAAAATACTTAGGAATAAATTTAACAAAGAACATGAAAGACTTACACACTATTAAAAGACACTATTAAAAGAAATTGAAGAAGATACAAAGAAATGGAAAGATATTCCATGTTCATGGATCAGAAGAATCAACATAAGTAGTTAAAATAGCCATATTACCAAAAGAAATATACAGATCTAATGGAATTCCAATCAAAACCCCACAGACATTCTTTCAACAAATAGATAAAAAAACATTATCAGATTCATATGGAACTACAAAAGACCCTGAATTGCCAAGTCAATCCTCTAGAAAAAGAATAAGTGTGGAGGGATCATGCTCCCTAACTTCTGTCTATACTACAAAGTATCAATAATCAAAACAGCTTGGTATTGGCAGAAAAATAGGCATACAGACCAATGGAACAGAATTGAAAAACCCAGAAATAAACCCACAAATATATGGACAGATACTTTTTTACAAAGGAGCAAAAACTAAACAATAGGGAAAAGAAAGCCTCTTCAGTAAATGGTGCCAGGAAAATTGGAAAACCACATTCAAAAGAATAAATCTGGACTGTGAACTGTCACCATATACCAAATTAACTCAAAGTGGATTAAAGACCTCCACATAAGACTCAAAACATTAAAGTGCGTAGAAGAAAGCATCAGTACTAAACTTATAGACCTTGGGCTCAGAGAGCACTTTATGAACTTGACCTCCAAAGGCAAGGGAAGTAAATGCAAAAATAAATGAATGGGACTATATCAAACTAAAAGCTTCTGCACAGCAAAGGACACTGTCAACAAAGTAAAAAGGAAACCAAGTGAATGGGAGAAAATATTTGCAAACAATGCCTCTGATAAGGGGCTAATATCTAACATATATAAAGAACTAATACAACTCAACAACAACAACAACGAAAAACAAATGATCCAATTAAAAAATAGGCAGAAGACCTAAACAGATACTCCTTCCTTGAATACATACAAACAGCCAACAGATACATGAAAAAATGTTCAACATCAGTAGCAATTAGGGAAATGTGAATTAAAACCACAATGAGATACCACCTCACACCTGTTAGAATGGCTATAATGAACAAGACAAGGGATAACAAGTGCTGGAGAGGCTGTGGACAAAAAGGAGCCCTCATACACTGCTGGTGGGAATGTAAATTGGTACAACCACTATGGAAGGCTGTATGGAGATTAAAAAAAAAACTAGAAATGGAATTGCCATATGGCTCTGAAACCCCTCTCCTGGGTATCTACCAAAAAAAACCCCTGAAAATCTTAATCCACAAAGATATATGTACCCCAATGTTCATTGCAGCACTTCATGGTGGCCAAGTAGTGGAAACAACAAAAGTGTCCTTTGATAAAAGACTGGATAAAGAATTTGTGATACATTTACACAATGGAATACTACTCAGCAATAAGAAAAGATGAAATACAGCAATTTGTGACAACATGGACGGACCTTGAAAACATTAAGTGAAATTAGTCAAACTGAAAGAATCAAGAAACATATGACCTCACTTATAGGTGGAATATAAAACTGAAAGGAACAAAGAAACAAAAACTCATGGACACAGTCAATAGTTTAGTGGTTACCTGAGGGTAATGGGGGAGGTGGGTGGGAGTGCTGGGCGTGGGGAGTGGGGGCAGGGGCATCAAATATACGGTGATGGAAAGAGCTGATTCTGGGTGGTGAGCACATAATGCAGTGTATTAACGATGTAATGTAGAATTGTACACCTGGAAACAATATAATTGCTATCAACCAATGTCACCCCAATAAATTTAACAATTAAAAAAGTTTAAAATAAAAATTAATTAATTAATTAATATAATAAGCATAATATACAGAAATAGAAAAAAAAAAGGACTGTACCCTCTTTAGAGTCTTCTAAAGTAGCAACTTTATTGAAGTATAATTTACATACACAATTTACATGAACAGGTTGATGACTTTTGACAAATGTGTACACTGATATAACCACCCCAATCACAATATACAATGATTTTCTCACCTCCAAGTACTTGCCTCTTGTCCATTTGCTTTCGATATTCTCCAATACTCTATTACAGTTAAGTGCTTTACGGAATCTGAGAATTGTCAATGACTTCATATGTCTCAATCCACTTCAAAAGAAGAAAATTTTCCTGAAATTCATATAGACTAAAAACCTTTTAACAACAAAACAGTTCAGAATCTTTTAAAATTTCTCCCAATCCAAATCCCTGCCTTCTAAGTAGCAATCTACAATCCATAGTATAAAGGAATCTCCCCCTGCCTCAAAAATATCTTATAAAAGGAGTTTTTGATTATTCCCACAGGGATGTACGTGAACTTTTATTTTTTTTTTTATTGCTTGACAGACAGACAGACAGAGAGAGAGAGAGAGAAGGGGGAGAGCCCAGAGCAGTCTCCCCAGCCATAATACCATGGGTTTTCGGCACGCAGTGTTTCATCCACCTGTGTTTCATTCCACACAGGTGGATGTGGGGCCACACAGGGTGGGGCTGGGCTGGGGGCCTCCCACATGGGAAGCACGCCCCAGTTCAGCATATGGGTCTGAATGGGCCAGGGCTGGGAGCGGGACCAGGACTTGATCCTTGGACCTGTGGCCACAAATCAAGCACTTAACCAGCTGAGCCATCTCAGCAAACCCCTGATTCTTATTTTTTGACACAGTTTAGGGAGAACACGTTTTGCCATTTCTATTTTTCTTTATCCTCTATTTGGAGAGACAGCTACTAGGAAAACACACCTAACGTCTTTCTAAACCTTCACTCCCTCCTACCTTAGGAGTAAATCAATGGTAGGTTCAGAGGGGGAACACTAGCTATGCACTTGTATGCTTTTGTTAGGGCAGGCATAACGAAGTACCACAAACTGGGTGGCTTAAACAGCAGAAATGTACTGTCTCACAGTTCTGGAGCTGGAAGTCCAAGCCCAAGATGTCAGTTGGGCTGGTCCTTTCTGAAGGCTGTGGGATCTGTTCCATGCCTCTCACTCAGCTTCTGGTGGTTTGTTGGCAATCTTTGGATTTCAAAGCATAACCCCTATGTCCGTCTTTATGTTCACATGATGCTCTCCCTGTGGTTTGTGTGTGTCCAAATTCTCTCTTTTTAAAAATAAGTACACCAGTCATATTGGATTAGAGTAAGGTGACCAGATTTTAACATTGGTAAAGCGGGACACCATTGACTGGGGGGGAGGGGGTTCTTGATTAAAAATTTGGTCTATCTCCCGCCATTCCCTAGCTTGTCGTGCATTCTTTCCAAAAATCGGGATATTTTTAAAATGCCGTGGGACACGGGACAAATTGTTAAAAATTGGGACTGTCCCGCCAAAAGTGGGACATCTGGTCACCTTGGATTAGAGGCCTATTCAACTTCAATATGACTTCACCTCAACCAATTACATTTGCAACAAGTTTATTCCCAAATAAGGTCACATTCTAAGGTACTGGAGGTTAGGACTGCAACATGAATTTTTGAGGGACAAAATTCCACCCTTAAGAGCATCCCCAGTCCTTCTCTCCTCTTTGTCTTGGGAAGAAGCCTGCCCTTGGTACTCATGGCCGTTCTTGGCTATGCTGCGAACTGATGGGCAAAGGCCTGGTCTCATTAGGGAGCCTTAAGTGTTTCCAATATTGCCAGAGACAGAGAAGGAAAGTGTTAAATTCTGAGGTTTACAACAGGAATACATATGTCTCCACAATTATGTGCCACATTCTCTAATATCAGTTATTTCATATGTACAGGTAATAGTTTGCTCTCCCATATACCTACTCTTTCTGTCATTTACTGGGTTGGTTTGGAATTTGGGAGGGATAATGAGTATCAATGTATATCCTCTCTAACAAGGACCATAACATTGCCACACCACAACCCCAACATGTAGGTGACTGAATTATTTGAACCCCTTAGATTGGAAACATGAAGGGAAAATCTCTGCATGGATTTATCATGATAAATTAGGGAAACCTCTAAGCCTTTAGACAAAAGAGACTTAGATAAGGAAGAAGTCCACATGTGACACGTCTTCCACACGAGAGAAGAAAAGAGATGGAGGGAGGCAGTCCATTTTGATGGGTTGCAGTAAGGTCACCCCCAACATGTTGGAGTACTAGGCTTCACAAAGAGTTGCCACTTACTAAGAATGGAATAGAGAAAAAATAATAGTTTGGGGAGAAACATCATAAAGTCAGTCACGGCACACTGAGTTTGAAATCTTGTGGGAAAGGCCAGCAAAAAAGTTCATCTGTCCTCCAAGGAAGGTTGTAATTGGAGATAGAGATACTGTCACCATACAGGTGGCAGCTGAACTCATGGGAGAAGATGAGGTTGCCTAAGGGGAACATTGGGGTGGGGAGAAGGGCAGGGGGTGAACCCTGGTGAAAAGCAAAGCATAAGGGGAAGGCTGAAAAGGAAGCTGCCAGAAAACTTGAACCATGAGGGTACAGAGCTGCCACCATGACTTTAAGATGGCCCTTTCTAAGACTGAAATCATACTTCTGAGTGCCCTCTCTGCAAAGGACTGTGTCTGTGCTGACATTAGTCCCAGGATTACTGCACTGATGGAATTATAGGCCCATAATTGATGCAAGTAAAAAGGTATAAATGGGGAGAACAGAGCCAGAAAAGTTCCACAAAGTGGCTTCCAGGCATAAAAGGGGATTTCCTTGATTTAGTTAGGGAAGAACCCAGGAATAAGAGGTCAGATTGTACAGTGGTTCTGCCAAA
The DNA here is from genome assembly GCA_004027555.1 of Craseonycteris thonglongyai. NCBI lineage: Eukaryota > Metazoa > Chordata > Mammalia > Chiroptera > Craseonycteridae > Craseonycteris > Craseonycteris thonglongyai. Next base: position 14,932 of record PVKE010012266.1, read on the forward strand.
CCGTCTCAGAATTTGTCTGACGTAACACACTAATAATAAAATATATTAGCTAAAATATCCTTCATAATTTATTACAAAAGGAGTACAGGAGGCAGGGAATCAATTTAGAAGCAATTGGCATAACCAGACTGCATCATAAGCATCATCAAAAAGGAGATGGGCGAAGCAGTGACAGTAGACACCTCTTCGAGGGACATAACATAATGTGTGGCAGATATACCCTTTGCCTGAACTGTAATTTCATGCTTCCTATCTATCAACAATTGTTGAAAGGAAGGCCTCATGTTCCAGTCTCCTGCTCCAAAGAAATGTCAGCCCAAATCCTACTGTACTACTCATTGTGAGAAGGCTAGATGGTGAGCCCTTGTGAAAAGTAAAGAATAAGGACTAAAACTTACACTAAGAGAAGAGTCAGCTGACATTTTAAATGGAGTTTCTTCTGTGTTTTCTGAGTTGGGTCTCTTAATGGCCAAATAGAGGAATCATGATCTTTGCTCTGGCTTAACTAAAGTAAAAACAAATTGCTTTTCTGAGACACAACATCAATGTTTCCAAAAGTTTAAATATTGATTAGCCAGGGAAGGCCAGTACCTTTAAACAAAGTGACCTGACTGTCTGACTTGTCAATATTACGATCTATTACACATCTATTAGGGACAAGTTTCTTTCCCAAATGTTATTTTACAAGATGGAATGCAAATAAATTTGATCTTTGGTTGAAATATTTCTCTATTTAAATCTGACACATAATTCATAAATAAGGGGGATGCCCCCATGGCTCAGCGGGTTGACTGCTGGTCTTGAAGCTGTGGGGTCAGAGAATTGAATCCCAGCCCTGGCCTGTGGGGATCCATATGCTAAACTGGGGTGTGCCCCGGTTTGGCTCTCACCGAGGGGGGCCTCCTATGTGGGAGGCCCCGGTTTGTCTCCTACCTCTGGTGTGCTTCTCATGCAGGAGGCCCCTGGCAGGTTCCTGCTCTGAGCAGCCCTGCGCCCACCTATGGAATGAAACTGTAGAAAACTAATGACATGCAACCATGGGGACTGCTCTGGGCCCATCCTCTTCTCTCTGTTTCTCTCTGTCTCTCTCTGTCAAAAACAATAAAAATAAATCTTTATTTTGTAAATGAGGTTTTAAATAGAAACTATTTTCGGAAGGCATTCTTACTTTGAGAAATCCATATTTAATTTGCATCAAGGAGATATCCATGTTAATGATACATTTAACTTTATAGGTGACAGTAACCATGAATTTTTATATTTATAGGAGCTCTTTACTATAAAAGTGATAAAGTTAATGATAGATATCACCAAAATTTCCAGCACAAATGGTCCCCAAATCATTGGTTTGTTATCTATAGATCTATATCTGATTTAATTCTTGAAAACCAATATGTTCTAGCCATTAGTTTTCTCATGGCCTCTTTCACCTCTTTGTTCCTCAGATTGTAGATGAGGGGGTTTAACATGGGGATCACCACTGTGTAGATCACAGATGCCACTTTGACCTGATCAGCTGAGAAACTTGATTTGGGCATCACATAAACAAACAATACTGTCCCATGAAATAAAGTGGATGCAGTAAGGTGGGAAGTGCAGGTGGAGAAGGCCTTCTTTCTCCCCTCAGTAGAGCGCACATTCAGGACAGAGTGGAGGATGTAGCTGTAGGACACAATTACGGTAAACAGAGTGCTTATCAGGATGGATGCAGAGGAGATGGCAGGAGATATTTCAGCAATATAAACATGGCCACAAGAAAGCTTCAGGAGTTGGAAGAGGTCACAGAAAAAATGGTTGATGTCATTTAGTCCACAGAAGGACAGATTCATCAGACAGCCTGTAAATGCTGAAGCACTCATGCATCCACCCAGGCAGGAAGCCCCCAGGAGGAGGAAGCAGGCCACTCTTGACATCTGGGAGGAGTAGGGCAGGGGAGAACAGATGGCTACGTAGCGGTCATAGGCCCCGGTGGCCAGCAGGGAGCACTCTGAGGTCCCAAAAGCAACATCAAAGGCAAGCTGGAGGCTGCAGTCAGTGACAGGGACAGCCTTCTCACTCTTAGGAAATCCTTAAACATGATCGGTGTGACTGTCTACAATGGCCAACTGACTGAGACAAAGGTACATTGGGGTGTGAAGCTGCAGGCTGCTTTGGATTAAGATGATTATGTTGATATTTCCCACTATGGTAACCACATAAACCCCTAGAAAAATCACAAAGGAGATGGCACATAGTGTGGGATTATCTGTCAATCCCAGAATAATGAATTGTGTCACTGTTGTACGATTTTCAATCTCCATCTATACATTTAATGGTGCCCTATTGAAACCAGAAACCAAAGGAGAAGAAACTGGCTGAAATGACCCCATACTTAATATATAAACCTACACATAACCTTATAATTTAACTTTTAAAATGGTAACTTTGCCTCACGTATAGAATACTTTGTGAATATAAATTTTCTTTTCCAATTCCATGAAAATATTAAAATTGAACACTCACTTACCTTAGGACCCAGCTATTTTTCTCCTACTTCTATACCATGGAATAAGTTTTTCCCCTGTGCACAAGAGATGTAAAAGAATGTTCACAGCAATATTGATTGTAATAACATAAAAAATAACATAAAATGTAACCTAAATGATTATAGTAAGGCCAGCTCTTGATTTTCCATCTCCATCCCAAATATGACTCTGCCCAGTATTATCTATCTTAGTTAATACTATCACCATTTACCTAATTTTTAGTCCAAAAAATATAGAGTTGACTTTGGCATCTCTTTATTACTTGATCCTCCTTCTGGAATTAAAAAAAAAATCACATTCTTAGTTATAATAATTGATACCAAGGCCCAGAAGCTGTCTACAAGTATGTTTAAGATGAAATGGCCAAACAGATTTTTACTATTGGTATGAGCTAAATCCTGGATATTTTGCAAAATCTTCTAGGATTTACTCCTACAGCATACTTTTTCATATTTATAGGATTGCATGAGCAGTAAGATAAGTCTTGGTATTTTTTGTAATAGGATTAACTGGAAAGAATTGAAGCATTTGAGGACTTGCATTTGATAAGTTTTTGCTTCATCAGTTCTATTAAAAAACTGGGAATTAAGAAGTGGGGGCATATACTGGGGATAGAGAGAGTGGAAGTAGCCAGCTAAGATTAGTATTTTAGAAAAATCTTTTCTTACTTTAAACCAGAGCATACAATCAAGGAAGGGGAGAGTATGGTAGTTACAGTCAGGCATTCGCATGGCTCCTCTAGTTTAAAGACCAACAATTCTGAATAATTTGCTTTTCTTCAGAAACCTCTATCTGAAGAATTAAGAAAACATACATGCATAAATATCAGCAACTCAATGTTGCATGTATCATGACAATGGTATGCTATAGTACTAACAGTACTAGGATTATGTGTCTGAATTATCAAGTCCTGGCTCTCTTACTAGACAGAGACTCAAGCCTGAAATGAATTTTATATTTTTAAAGAACGTAGATACAAGAAAAGCACAAATGTTTTCAAAGTTGGATCTGAGTGCCAGCATGAAAGGCAAAGTGATGTGCAAAACCACCATGAACTTCAGAGCTATGTAAACCTGAGATTAGTGTCTAGCTCTGCCTCTCACTGTCTATGAAATCACAGGCAAATTACAAAACATTTTTTGACCTTTTGTTTCCTTACCTATAAAAAGGAAATAATAATACTTACCTTACGTGATTCTTGGGTTAAATCATATGATAAGGGTGAAAACATCAAGTATTGTTTATGCAACAAATAAATGCTGAATTACTAATAATTTGCTCAAAATAATTAACTGGTAACTTCTGATACATATAAAAGAAACAACTACTTCTGTATTCTTACAAGAAAGAACAAGTATAAACTAGTGATACATCCACGGCAACACTAGGGATAGGCACCAAGAAATCTTTACCATACAGCAAATTCATATTTAAGTGAAGTTTGTGTCATTTGAGGTAAGACCCAAATTACTTACTTAACCTGTAATTACAAATTAATTACTCCACTTGTTTTGTAAAATGACACTGAGAATCCCTTAGGATAGAAAAATTACATCTATTGGGACAGAGAAATAACATATAAACATGATTATGTAAAAGTGTATGAATGATGTGATCACTGCAGTAAGTCTAGTACCTATGTTGTACACCTGAAACTAATATAATACTGTATGCCAACTACATGTTAATAAAAAAATTTAAGCATATCAATGAAATATGCTTAAATACCCTGAGGTCTCATTTATTTGTTATTTAAATAAAAATTGAAAAATTAATTAAATTGAAAAACATTACAACATTCTACTATCATTGAAGTTTATTATTAGATCAACATAATTAAAGTGAATGTGGCAATGTGTGGTATTTTTGAAATGTGGCTAGATTCAGTGGCCCACATTTTCATGTCACCTATGTTCAGAAATAATTTGGGTGTGCATCCAACTGGACTACAAAATTATTTCCAATGTAAGTGACATACATTTTTTTTTTTAATGTGTATTTTCCACATGTATTATAGATTTCTTCTAGGACATTTGAGATACATACCATGCTTGCTGGCAGCAGACATTTCTCGTATACACTCTTCCCTCTCCTCATTGCCAACTCTGATCCATTAAACATGCTTTCTGATAAAACAATGGTGTTCACACTAAAATTTTCCTTATGACCTTGCCACACAGAGCTGCCACATTGACTGGTAGGCTGTCAAAGATACATGGCCACAATTGACTCCAGTTGTGTTCTTGAACCATGACCACACAGCAGAACATTCTCTAGATTAAAGGTCAGGTTCCTTTGGTTCTGGGTTTGAAGGAGCCCATTCATCAATAACCTTCAGAACAAAGCTAAATTTGACCATCCATATTAGGAGGATCTAACAGCTCAAACACCGCAAGTCCAACAAAGTAGGAAATGAATATGTTATAAGGCTCTCTCTGTCCTAGAAAGACACAGTTCCTTTAGGTTTTAGGGAAGCACAACTGTGGCTTATGAATGTTAGAAAAAGATGGCCACTGATTCCACAAAAACATCCCAGATCACATCTGGGAGAATTAAATTCCTTTACCCTTGTCCTCCTTCTAACAATTTGTTCACTCCACTTGATTAGCACTCGTTATAGTTGAAGATGTTGCTGTTTTCCTGGTGTGGATGTGCAGTATCTATGACTAATTATTTTTGTATCCCTCTTTAATGATGCAGTGTTGGGAATATACAAGGCATGAAATAGGTGTTTGTTGAATTAGTGTTAAATAAATTAAAAAAAATCTTTCCAGTATAAGACACTGTGCTATAACCTAAAGATAAACAGATATAACAATATCTCTATTTTTGCCCAACTACAAACTATTTTATGATTGTACCAGGTGTTATAATTAAATTCACGAATTTACGACCGTGTGCTTACATTGGCAGCACTACACAAACAACTCAGTAAGGTTTCATGACCTTGGTAAATCAGTGTCTCATGGCTCTGTTTGTGTCAATGTGTGGCAGTGTCTTGCTGAGTGGCGTTCATTATTGTTGTTGCATGTTTTTGTGTGCTGTCATGAGAATGTCAGAGCTTGAAATAGAGCAACAAACAAACATTAACTTTCTTCTGAAACTTGGCAAGAGTGGATATAAAATCAGGAACATGTTAGTGCAAGTTAATGGGGATAATGCCATGAAGAAAACAGCAGTGTACAAATGGATTGAACATTTTTTTCATTTTCTTTCTGAGCAGCTTCTTTCCTCTGGTTATTCATAGCAATAACTGTGTTTCTCTTCCTGGGCATCTATCTACAGAGTGGATTCTGCAGCAGGTATATGAGGAGGTCTTTCTTTTGCTTGTAAGTATCCCTGGAATATTTTATTTTTGCTCTTGAGCAGCAGTGTTTTATTTCCTCTTGTCTTATTCCTTCTTCTCAAGTTGGGTAATTTTCCGGGGAGTAGGCTTCTTCTCTGTGACCACGTTGCCTTGGTCTCAGTGTGCCACCCCCATGGAAGAACATGGTGGGTGATGGGGCTCTGAGCCTCTGAAACTCCAATGCTGGTTCATTTGTTCCATCATTTTCTCTCTCTCTCTCTCTCTCTCTCTCTCTCTCTCTCTCTCTCTCTTTCTTTCAAGATTTATTTTATTGTTGAGAGAGAAAGAAAGAGCGAGAAGGGGGAGGGTCCAGAGCAGTTTCCATAGTTGTGCATCATTAGTTGTGACATGGTTTCATTCCACACAGGCGGATGTGGGGCCATGCAGGGTAGGAACTGAACTGGAGGCCTCCTGCATAGGAGGTGAGAACTGTTACTGCCTAACCATCCTGGCAGTTGCCAGTTGTGCTGCAGTTTAGCATATGGGTCTGCAGGGGCAGGGACCGGGATTCAATCCCTGAACCTCGTGATTGCAAGGCAAGTGCCCAGCCTGTTGAGCTATCCTGGCATCCCTCCAATGCTGGCTCTTGATTTTTTCCATGTGACTTACCTTGCTTAGCATGATGATCTCAATATCCACCCATGTTATCTTAAATGGCAGTGTTTCACTTTTTCTTATGGCCCCTGCAGTCTGATGCAGCAGCACTTATGTGTCTCTGCTGCCCTGGTCACCACCTCTAGTTTCAGTTGGGAAAGGTAAGGGGTGGGGTGAGTTGGGAGAGGAGGCAGGCATGTTTGTGACTCCAGCTAATGGTGGCTGTCAGACCACTCACTGTATTGTCCATGAAGCTCTTTCTCTGTCACCAGAATTAGCCATACTTTGTATCTCCCACTCAGGAACTGTCTCCCTAGTTCTCAGGGATGGAGACATTCTGTTCTTTAACCCAAAACTCACTGCCACAGTGTCTTCTGGGGCCTTTGGGAACACGGGAGGGTATGGGGGAGCTGAGCTCTGGGATGGTGGGGGAGGCAGCCAGGCTCCACGTCCTTGTGTTCTGTCGGCAGTGAGGGCAGTATGGGCTGAGCTCTTCTGTATTCAGCCTCTGTTCTGAGGCCCCTGCCCTGAGTGCTCGGTTCAGCCACATTATGTGCTGATCTCTGAGGCAGCATTGCTCCATCTGGGCCACGGAATGCACGCCCACCACCGTCTCACTCCTCTCTTCTAGCACTGCTGTGAGCTCCAGGCTGCATCCTGTGACCGATCTCTGCACCTTCCTTTTTCCTCCTCCTCAGTTTGCCCTGACTTGCCCACCTTCAGGTGTTTCAGTGTGATGAGTGGCTTTCTCAGCTGTGTCTCTGTGTTGTGTAGGGAATCACTTGTTGAATTACAGCTGTTCGATTTGTTGTAACTTCCAGGGCAGATTTCAAGAAGCTCCTCACATGCTGTCTATTAGCGTTTGCTTGTTTGTTTGTCTTGTTCATTTGTTGCTTTCAGGGTATATCCCACCTGAGTATTTTTATTTCAACAATACACTTTTATTTTCTACTATCTCAAGTATGCCTGTAATATTTTCTTATATTTCTCTGAGTATATTAATTATACCTATTCTAAAGTCTTACTCTCATTAGTTTATTAACTTGTTTCCTTGGTAGTTGTACCTTCTGATGATTACATTGGACTCCTCTCTTTCTCGTTTGCTCAACTTTGTACTTCTGATGATCAAATAGCCTTTAAGTGCCTACCATGAACATTTGCCATACAACCGCCTAAGTGCCCCAAGATAGTGACAGGATGTACTATCAGAAAAAGAATCCCAAGGGCTGCATACCTGGACCTGTGTCTCATTCTTCCTGGATGTTGTCAGGCATTTGGACTGCTGTCCTGCCTCTTGGACCCAAAGATTGCCTCATATCTTTCTACCAGGGGAAAACACCAAAATTGATTCCTGCTTGGAATGAGTTAGAATAGGATGGATTAAAATACCTAACTTTTTCTAGTGATACGTCCCAAACAATGATACTGCTTTTTGTCCAATTTCTGCTTCCCACTTTTAATACTGCCTCCAAAATTCTATCGCAAACTTACTTATATCACATAACTCTTTATGCACTTTCTCCTAATGGGCTTTCCTTTAATTAACTTTTATCTGCTTTTTATCTAAATATTAATAATTTGGAGCTATTGAAAATACCTTTCCCTTTCTGTTATTTTTTTTAGCACTACTATGAGTTCATTTATTTAATATACATTTCCTATCATAAAACAGTATGTTTTCAGGCTGCCATTTTAATCTAATCCTTCAGTGGGAGTCAATGATTCTGTCTTTACAAACACTTATGCATTCCCTGTTGTGACATGAGAGGACACACTTGAAAATAAAGCAAGTAAATGATAAAGGTTGTGAGTTTATCTGTAAAATAATTAAGAGAAATCATAGAATGCCACAGGGCAGTCAAAAACAATGTGGATAATGTTTTTAAAAATCCAGTCTTAGAAGAGATGATTTGAAAATGAAATTATAACAGAAGGAAACAGAAAAGGAAGGAGTATTCCTTTTCTCACCTTATGAGTCTTACAATGGGAATAAGATTCCAGGGAAGAGAAAAGGTTAAGTTGTATCCAGAAATTTCAGAAATATTGGGGAAAGGAAGAGAAGAAAGGGTGCTCCCAGAAGTAGTAAACACAGGATGAACAGCAGAGAAACAAAACTTGGCAAAAGTGAGCAGGTTGGGAATGAGAGAAGGAAAAGGGAAACGGTATGTGGATTTGCCTGAGGCGGGACTCAGCAAAGCAAAAATATTTCACACCCTAGAAAAGAAGAAAGTGGAAGAAAGAAAGTTAAACACAGGTTGTGTTGGCAAATGGAAGAGACATGACTAAGCCTCCAAACTAGGGGAAACTTTTATGCTAGTCTTCAACCTGTGCAGGATTTCCCCTAGATACTAGTTTTTATGAAGACCAAACTTCAATGGAAGAAGGGGTTAAGGAAAGATATAGGTTAGTGATAAAGCCAGAAAAAAAAAAAAAAAGAATAGTTTAGAACAACAAAAAATCTCTCACAAGCATAAAATTAGGAAGGAGGTCATACAGGGTCCAGCAGAAGTAATAGCCCTGTACTACTTAAGTGTACTCCTTAATATACTACTTAAGTGCACTGTACTACTTTTTATGAGCTATACTACTTTTATGAACTATACTACTTAAAAAAGAATGTTACTTTTGCCAGACCCTGTATTTTTTCCATAGAAGTCAATATATCTCTTTTTTCAAGTAACTACACCATACAATTTATGATCATCTCTAGAACTCCGGGAGGCTTGGGATAGTTGGCTTTATGAAAACTTAGTATCCCAGAACCTGGTGTACTTTCAATGAAGATGATCTTAACAGCAAATAGGTGACAGTTTACTCTCGCAAGAGATGAGAGTACAAACCTTTAATGACCAGCTTCATGTTGTTAATGAGTGAGTTCATATGTACTGATAATTGTGTTGTGATATGTGTTGAATGTGTTGATACAAGAGCTTGAAGGAAATGTATTCTCCTGAGCATAGCAATAAGCAAGATCCCATCACATTTCTGTGTTGCAGCCACTAAAATTCCCCACTCTCACATGATAATGGATAACTCATCATTTTTCATTTTAGAGTCAAATTTCTATTTTCAATGATACTAGTACCCTATAGTAAGTCAAAAGCTCAAAAGGCTTTGCGCTTTAGATGGGCCTCCATGCCTAGTTGAGGCTTGTCAACCCTGGCACATCCCGGGCGCATGCCAAGTCTTCCTGCAATTTTTACATTAGTAGTGTACAATATATAGAACAGAATATAGTGAATTTGGAGTGAGGACCATATTCCTAGTCAAATGGCTCTAGAAAGTTATTGATAATGTATAATAGGAACTTCAAGATCACTTGTCAAAGAAAGACTGAGATTCTGATTATAGTCTTTAGACTTTAATTGATTGCTTTTGCAGGTGAAACCAGTCTCCATACCAACAGCCAAAATGTTCCAGCTTCAGGACTAAACCTTGTGGAGCTAATGCCACAGCCGGGGTTTTGAGTACCCTTCTTTCTGTAAGGATGCAGTCTCTCAACTGTTCCTTCAATTTTCATTTATCACAAATTTTAAGTTTCAAAACTTTGTTTTGCATTTATGTTATTTGTAGGACTATGTGCTGTGTTTCTATGGATTTATTTCCTAAAATGGCAAAAATTGCCACAATGAAGTTAGTTAGGAGCTTCTTCTTACACATTACTGGCTTTTTGGCCAGTAATATATAAAAGTTGACATAAAAATCTCATATTTCTGTGTGGTCATAGATAGCACTGCCCTACCCACAGGTGTTTCTCACATACCGACCATGTGCCAAGAACTCAGCCAGGGAAGAGGAAGACTTGCACATACTCAGTCACCTCCCCATGCCACATCATTTACCAGGTGTGGAAGCAAAGGAAATTTAATGTTTGCTTTCTATAAATACAAAAAATAGTGAGAACGCACATTCACAAATGCCCCAATGGATAGTATCTTAAGTGACTATTAGCATGACTTCCTGAGTACGCTACCAAGTTACCTTTCCACCTTTCCTTCTTTAACACACGGTTTATACCATCCATTTACATTAGGAAAATAAGAGAAAGGAAAACATTTTAGCATATTCTGATGGGTTGTTTGCAAGCATGTAGAAAAGTCTGTATTTGAAAACAAGATCAGCTTTGATATTTAATACTGTTATGCAGTAACTTGTACTAAGAAGCAAGTAATGTTTGCAAGTGAAAACTTTAGACACAAACTACTTGGCTAGCCAGATACACTCTGGGAAGCAACAGATTGATGTGGGAGTAATATTGCTTGTTCAAGACTATGCTTCTGTGGTTGACTCCCACATCTTGCAAACATCTCTGCAAGAAACTACATTCAGAAACATCACATGGAAATGTAAGTGCCTGAAGTTTTTGTTAATGAATAACCTTTTAAATTGGCTTACTGTTGGTCTCACAAAGCTTTCTGTTTTGGTACATTTTAGTCTCTTTAAAATTTCAGGGAAAAACTATTAGTCTCAAAATGCCTATGAGCAAGAATAAACTGATTTTACTACTTGGAATGATATGTTTGGAGCAAGGTAAATCTGCAAACCGCTCTCCTTCCAAAGGTAAGTTTCAAACAAACTCTATAATTATCTTTATCTGAAGGAATAACCTGCACTAGCAATGGACATCATAACTTCATATTCCTTTGGGAACAGAGGAGAATCAAATATATTTTGGAAATCTAATTATTTTTCATGTAATTATTTTGGACTTTTCTCCTGAAATCAGTATATGAAACTGAGCAACATTTATGAAATACAACTTGGACAAGTTGCAATGATCTGGAGAAAACTGGGGTTTCTTACTTATTTGGATACATTATACAATCCCATTCTCTTTCACAGAATAAATTCTGGGTGTCAGCATAAGTTTGGAAGTATTTATAATCTTTTATAAAACTATCTTGCTGTTAAATATGAAGCATGCTCAGTGTACTGTATTATAAATGGTCTTTTTTCCCTCAAGCTATATAAGCTGAGAACAGTTCTTGGCAGACTTCTCCATAGTCATATTTGTGGCAACCCTGAAAATTATCATGTTTTCTGGTTTTGCTTCAAAGTGTTCAGTAAATAGTAAATTTCATGTCTAAGGTATTTATGATTCATTCAGCTGAAATAGAAAATAAGCTTTTAATCTAATGTCATGGCTACACTGAGTTCAGAATCGAAAGGCTTAGTGTTACATCCATCCTTTGCCATTAATTAGCTGTGCACCTCTTTGAGTCTTTGTTTTCTCATCTGTAAGGTGGAGGTAATAGTGCTTCATTCACAGGCATAGGATAGGGCGGCAGGGGGTGGGGGGTTATGTGAGGAGGTATATTTAAATAAAGTTTGTATATTTTAACATATAATCCTACATAGCTGTGTTCTCAAGGATGCATTCTCAAGAAAAAACAATTGTTCATCCATCTGACTTTTCTAAGTCTCTGCTCTATGCTAGGAATTATGCTAAACCTTGGAATACAGAGATGAAAAGGACATAACTGTTCTTCCTCAAGTAGTTCATAGTCCAGTGAGGGAGACAAACAATTCACTATCACAATATTGGCAAAAAATAAAATAAAAATAAAAATAAAATAGACTATAAAAGGAAGAGAAAAAATACTACACAGTGCAGAGAAGAGACACTTAAAACAGTTTTGAGGAAATCAAGGAAGACTTCTCAGTTGAGGTGATCTCCAAGCTGAAGAATAAAAATTAGATGAGGACGCTGGAATAATTCAGCTGGCTGAGTGCTTGCCTTGAACCTGCAGGGTCTGGGGACCGAGTCCCAGCCCCAGTCAGTGCCAACTCATGTGCTGGGCTGTGGCGCAGCTGCTAACCACTGGAATGGCAGTGAAGGTTCTCGCCTCCCATGTGGGAGGCCCCTGGTTCAGTTCCCACTCTGTGGGGCCCCACATCCACCTGAGTGGAATGAAACCATGCCACAGCTAATGATGGACAACTATGGAGACTGCTGTGGGCCTTCTCTCTCTCTCTCTCTCTCTCTCTCATTCTCTCAAAACAATAAAATAATTCTTAAAAAAAGATTAGATGAGTCATCTAAGTAAAGAAGTGGGGTAATTATGAGGCAGGGATTTCTAGACATTCCTAGAAAATACGTAGAAAAGAATGATTGCAGTAGAGAAGAGATGTGTCATCCCTGAATTACTAAGTAGTTGTAAACATCTGTAATCTAATCTGTCTCTTAGCTGGGAAGTCAAAGAGAAAAATAAAAATAACACACACAAAAAATTGAGGATAAGTAAGTAAATGCAACTTTTTCAGAGAGAAAGTCTTTGCCACAAAGAATTCTTTCTTCCACTCCTTGGCAACCTTTCTATCCTAACACCAGTCTGATTTGTGAAAATCAGGACACAGTTTTTTCTCCACTCCATCCCCTTAAACAACCTGCCACTTTTTACTATCAAAGAGTATTAAATCCAGTATCTCCATGATCACAAAGGTGGTTTTTCCAGGGCAAGGCCTATCCATTGCACTCCAGATATGCTGACCCCTGTGATTTCCCCAAAGGTGGAAAACTCAACTACGTAGTTTGTGATAGTGGGGGCCTGTGTTCACACTCTCCCCTGAATAAAACCTAAAATCCAGTACCTGACTGTGTGTCAGGCACCAGAGACAGTGGTCTCAGACTCAGTCCCCTGGCAGAAGAAGAGAAGATGTACACACTATTACAATCTAAGGCAGACTATGGCATCATCTACTCAATTAATTAATTGAGCGACTTCTATGCATCAGGAACTGTGATAGATATTGTGGACATGGGTATTTTCTAAGATTAAGTTCATATCTTTGTGGGGCCCACAATTTAGTTAAGTTAAAAGACACAAAAGTAACCATCCCAACTCAGTGAAAATCCACCTCTGAGGCCCTTAATCTTCGTATCAAAGAAGTAGATCTTTCCATGATATGTACATTCTCTGTGACAAAAGCTGAACAAGGCTTTGTAGTGCAAATCACAGTAAATCCCACAATTAGAGCTATTTTGTAATCTTTCTATACAATCCATATTCTACAGTTTTCTCTTGCTCAGAAGGGTTTTCTGTATCCCTCAGTCTTAGGAGCTACTTAGTCACTGAATTTTTGTCTTGTCTTTTCCCTAGCTCTCACTTGTGGGCAGAGTCTGGTGAAGGCGAGGCCTCAGAATCACATTTTCAGTCGCATTGTTGGGGGAAGCCAAGTGGAAAAGGGTTCTTACCCGTGGCAAGTGAGTCTTAAGAGAACATTCTCTGGTGGGTGAACTATGGTCTGTCCCAGGACTGGATCTCCCATAATCACATGCTCCTCATCAATGCTCTCCATTCTGCCTAGCTCATCACCTGAGAGCTCATGAGTGTATAAAGGATTCAAGTCCCTCATGATGTGTTCCAGTTGAGTTCCAGGAAAGGTGTGTTCAGAATAGATACAAAAATTGAAAATGTCACCCCAAACTTTCAATCCCTAAGACAAAAATCCAACTTCAAGAATCTGAAAAAGTTTTAAGTTTATAATTTAAAAAATAATTTTCAGATTCCATAAATATATTTAAAACATATTTACCTTGTTATAGCTAAAGATGACCAGGGAAGTCAAATGCGTCATGTCCATAGGTCCACTTTATGTCTGAGGTATAAGATTTGTATCTACATCATATGACCTCTCAGGAAATAGTCAAAAGTACTGCCTTCTTAGTAGTTAATGTCCTAATAATCCTGTTTCAATTCAATCTAATTTCCTAGTCCTCCTATGCCATAGAAATGCCTTTGTGCTTCTGCTCCAAGCTCCCAACTTTTTTTACCCTAGGAGCCATGTTGTATTCTTACTCTTAATTTTGCAAGTAGAGCACTAGCTCTCTCCTGTTACTTCTCTTGACTCAGTCATATTAACTTTTTGGATATCTAATGGATGGATATCTAGTAATGGTTGGTTGATTGAGTTTGTGCTCAATGGATTGTTGAATGAATTACTTGGTTGAAGATCAGTTGCTTACTGGGTCAATTAGTTAGCTAGTCAATACAGAAGTCCATATTCAAATCGCAGTCAGAGGTGACTCACTGATTTGTATTTACTTGCTCTTTATTCTATTCTTAGTTTCTTCTCTGTATTAAATATTTTTAACTGCTCATTGAATAACTTTTGGTCAAAAGGGAACAATTCTAATAAATTGTTTCTTTTCTAATTCTAACAACGGAATTAAAAGTATTTACTTGTACCCTTTAAGTCATCTTAGAAACAAATCAAATACAAAGAGGAGAAACCAAAGATAGAAAGTACATTGCAGAAGTAGATTAAAAAATGGGCTTGAAGAAGTTGAGGAGGTCAAATAGTTAAGAATGTTAGAAAACTGTGGGTCTAGACTGTTTCTCAAGGAGGCTTGGAGGAATTGGAGCATGTATTGAAAGATGCCTTTAGACCTCACCTTGCCTTTCTCTCAGAACTGTTCATTTGAAATATGCTATCTTATCTTCTTAGTCTTTCTCGTTATTCACAGATATGGTTCATATTGTTAGAACAACAGCATGAGTCAACAGTATTATAAAAATAAATAAGTACAACAATTTTTATTATCAACTCTACTTAAACCAAATAGCCAATTATCTGAAATTAACTGCCTCTCCTGTGAACCAGGGTTGGGAATGTTCTGGCTCCAGTACTGCTCTTTTGTTCTGAGCTGTAGTGGAATGGGTTTTACTCCTTTTAGTCCATGATTTCTGATATTTTTGAAGAAGATATCTGGGTGTATTTTTCAGAATATTCCCAGTCTCCAGGTTTTGGGGGGATCCCAAGGCATTAACTTGCTCCCATTTAAGGTTTTTGCAATTTAGGTAACTCTGAAACGAAGGCAGAAGCATATCTGTGGTGGGACCATCATCTCTCCACAGTGGGTGATTACGGCTGCTCACTGCGTTGCAAACAGGTAGGGGAAGACCTAGCCCATGGGTAAAGGTCAGATTACCCCTTCTCCCTTGGAATCGGCAGTAGTAACTCTTTAAAACAGGAACTGTGTGATGTATGCTTTAGTGGGAGAACATCTTAATTGCATAACACAAATAGGGCTCAGTGGTGCTGTCAGAGGGTACTCAACTTGGGAGAAAACATACATCCCTTGCAGGAGTGAAATAGGTAAATATGAATGGAAGTTAATAAATAATATCCAAGAGAGAAAAGAAAATATCACAAAGATATATTTATGAAAGTTTTTTTCCTCGTTTTAATTTTTAGTAAAAAAAAAAAAATTCATGCAGTTCATTGTGCATCCTAAGAAATGAATAAAAGAAAACCAAGAGAGACCAGTAAAACATAAAGAAGGCTCCCATATCCTCTTTTGTATTGATCCTGCCTTTATAAGCTTCAGTCTAACAACTTTCATTTTTTGTCCATTTTCCTGTGTGTTCCAAATGTTTCGTTGTTGCCAGTGTTCTTGGTACTCACTGGGCTGCAATCAAGATCATGTCAACATATTTGCCCTATTTCAAATCTGTAAACATCTGCTGGATATTTGCTTGGTGCTAGACCTAGCTGATACCAAAGATACAAATATGGGTAAGGCATAATTCCTGCCTCCAGGGAGTTAACAGCCTAAAGAATGGTCATCTGATCGGGGGCTGACCGAATGCAGCATTTTACCGTCATTAACAGACCGTTAAGGTCCCCTACAGGTCTCGGACCTACCAACTGTCCATTTGGAACAAAACACCAGCCCTTTTGTAGTTGATAAAGAATAAAGTTGTTAATCTGATCGTCAAAAAAAAAAAAAAAAGAATGGTCATCTGATAATTTCACTGCAATGTGGCAGGTAGTTAGACTAGAGAGTTGCTATATATTAGGTTAGATACCTAATATAACCTAGAGCAGGACTGTGCAGAGTTTTTCAGAGCAAGGGCTACTTCTAATTTTCTTCAAGTGTCACAGTCCACTAGCTATTTATTTTGCTTGTTCAAGTACATACACTGGCTCAACTGTGAAGAGCTGATTCTCACCTCTAGCAGTTGTACATGTGCATGTGAAAAACGTGTTTCTGTTACATTTAGCTGCCTAGCCACTAGGCCCTGGTGTAATGTGGTTTCTGCTATGACTCTTTTTTCTTAATTCAGGCGGTCATCCCAAAACTGCTTGCCAGTCCATCAATGGACTATGATTGATGTCTTGCCCAGCTCTGGCCTAGAGCCAGGGAAATATACCAAGAGAGAATTATGCTGTTTCTAATTTTTTTTTTATTTAATGAAATCATCACTTCTGCGAATGAAAGTTTCCAAAAGATGGCAAGTCTAAAGCTCTTAATCCATTTCAGTTCATCCCACCAAGTTCCTTTCAGATAACTTTACTTTAGGAAGAAAGGAACAAAAAGGTCTTTACCATGTCATGTCAGGTCTTTAAATTACAAACATAAAAAAGGTAAGAAGATCTTCATCTCCCATTGTTATCATCAGTCCTAAAGTCTTGAGAGTGCATGGTGCTATTATGTCTTTCACAATATATGTTATACATTAGATTTCTGACATTTAAGAAGCATACTTAGTGAGAATCACAAGCCATTCCCCAAGAATCTCAGACAGTGAGGCCAGGGACAACCACCTGGGATAGCTGAATAAAGTCCAGTATAGTTTTAGACTCCCAAATTATGATGTTATACAGTAGATTCTCTGTTAATTGAAAATCAAGCAACTGGCAAAACAAACAAACAAATAAAATAAAATAATACTTTAAATAAAAATTAAAATAAAATCTCAGCATATTATGCAGCTAGCTGCACATCACGCAAAACCTGACTTTGGAAAAACTGCATTCACAAAGCTGTTTTAATAATAAAACTGTGTTACAATGTTTGTCATTATTTGTCTTAATTTGCTTTTAATTACTGTGTTTTAATACTAATATCAAGGTAATACAGAGTTTATGGTATGGTGTAGTATGGGGTATAGTATTAGTTAGGACTATTTTTAATGGTAACTCTCAAACAATAAGAAACTACATTTATCCAACATCTACCAACCTCTATGAGTGCTGGTTAACTGAGAGTCTACTGTACAGCTTTAGACTTTTACAAATAATAGTGCAAAATATTTGATTCTATCACTGACTCCACGAGGCCACTCTTCAGTACTCCCCCACTCAAATTAAGAACCTCTGCATTTTTACTAAGAGTGTTGGACTAATTCTCATGTTCTCTCTTCATCAGCCTCATATCCCTTATTACCCATCTATGTCATGTTGAAGAGGCCAGTTTGTTGACCATTATAACCGTACTCAGAGGCTCAATGAAATCAATTAATTTTACGGCTTCCTCTTTATAGAAATGTTGCATCAACTTTGAATGTTACAGCTGGAAAACATGACTTGAGCCATATAGAATCAGGAGAGCAAACCGTCCCCATTGAAAACATCATCGTACACCCATATTTCTCCAAAAAGAAACCAATGGACTATGACATTGCTCTTTTGAAGATGGCTGGCACCTTCCATTTTGGTAAACATTGCAGGCTCACTCTGAATTACCTATCCTGTGTTCTTCATAATTTCTGTTCCATAGCACATTCCTTACAGCATATGTTATGCCCAATGGTTCTGGGTCATTGACTTAGAGACAGGGATTTGGGGTGGAGGGTCCTATACTTGAAACTCTTTTTGCTTGTAGCTTCAAATATAGGATTAGGGAGTAGAGTAGGAAGGTCTTTCCTTGTCTGAGAAGTGACACCTGGAAATGCCAGATTGATACATCACAACTCTTACATGGTCTTATAGAAATTGCCTGGATGTCAATTGGTGAGTGGTTTCTGGTGCCCTCTCCTCCACTTCCCGCCTTGCTCTTTCTTTCAGACCAATTTGTGGGGCCCATGTGTCTTCCAGAGCCAGGGGAACAATTTAAGGCTGGATTGATTTGTACAACTGTAGGCTGGGGCCGCCTGACTGAAGGTAACAACTTCTATGACTATTCTTAATCAGATGTCAGAACGTTCTTGTGGGTGATCAGAAAATAGAATAATCTTTAAAAAAATTGTGTAAACATTTAAAAAAATAAAGAATATCACATTGTACTTAGAAATTTAGGTCTTTTCAAGAGACAACCCTGAATGGGACATCTTCAACTCAGAAAGGGTGGAAGAATACTTTGCTGGGGTTGCATCTCTGTGTTTTCTAGATGGCATCCTCCCACACGTCTTGCAGGAAGTGAAACTGCCCATTTTGACCCAGGAGGAATGTGTGGAAGCTCTGTTAACCCTAAAGAAACCCGTCAGTGGGCGGACCCTGCTCTGCACCGGCTTCCCCAATGGAGGGAAGGACGCATGTCAGGTAGGAGCGGTGGGGTGGCAGGGCCCGGGCAGGCTGCCCTCAGCTTTGTCATCCAGTGAGGGGCTGAAAGAAGGCTGTAGGTAAGACTGGTCTCTGGAAAGCAGAATCAGGAGTGACAGGGGAGGTTGAGTCAAAATAAAGGAACAATGACTGACTCTTTCCTTTCTAGGAGTTTCCAGTTTGTGTATAATGGGAACTTTACTTTCCACCTATCCCTCTTGCTGACCAAGACTTGAGATCAATTTGACTTTTGGGCGGGACTTCTTTAAGCCTGTAGGATGAGACAGAATAAGGAAGACAGGCTGGTGTTTGTTGAAAGCCTAGGATGGGAAAGAGGAGGTGGTACTAATAGGTTCCAATGATATTTGAGAATTCTAATGTGAGCTGTGCTTGCCTATTCCCGAGGCCCCTGAGTGCAAATCATTAGAAGTTAGGAAATGTTGTTGATCCTCTTCTAGCATCTTTATGGGTGTGGGGGGAAACAGCACTTTGGGGCATAGCTGACCATGATGGTAACAGAAGCTTTTTATCTCTACAGGGAGATTCAGGAGGTCCCCTCATGTGCCGGAATAAGAAAGGGGCTTGGACTCTCGCTGGTGTGACTTCCTGGGGTTTGGGCTGTGGTCGAGGCTGGAGCAACAATGTGCAGAAAGATGATCAAGGATCCCCTGGGATCTTCACAGATCTTAACAAAGTGCTTCCCTGGATCCACAAACACATCCAAATTGGTAATAAAGGCAGCACAGCAGGTCAAGAAGCTAGGGCCAGAGAGAGCATCAGCAGACAGGGCCGCTGAGTACACAGGCAGGCTCTGTTTCTACTCATAAGGACTGTGATATTTGAGTCTATAACAAGAGTCAAATATGGTATGTGGTACAGCATAAAATATTCAATTAAACATGAATGTATCCATCTTAGACTTTGTCAAATTTGCCTTTAATTAAAACTATCTCCGCTGACAATGCTTTTGCCACTTAATTCTCAACTGTGATAGCAAGATTCAGCAAACTATAACAGATCAGTGGTTATCAACCAGGAAATATTTTGCCCCGCGCCCCCCAGTAGACACTGTCTGGAGACAATTTTGGTTGTCATAACCTGGGGAGGGGGGTGACACTAGCATTTAGTGGGTAAGGGCCATGGATGCTGCTGCTAAGCTTTCTACAGTGCCCAGGACAGGCCCCAAGACAAACAATGAGGGAGCTCAAAATGTTAGTCATGCTGTTAAGAAGGCCTGGCCCAGATCCAAGCACCATAAGTCTGAAAAGGCCTGAGTCTACATATACCCTTCTACTAGACTGACCAGTGAGTTAACTAAAACTTCATTTCTGCCTCCAAATCAATTTTGTTTTCTTAACTGGTGGCTTCTAGCCCCAGTAAGGCTCCTATTTTTCCCCAAAGGGGTTAATTCAAATTAGTTTAGTAAGAATTGGGTTTATTTTCAAGTGTACGGTCCAGTGGCAGGTATCTGAGCCCTCAGTTCAACTCGTAGCTATCCCAGCCATTCTTCTGTGGTTGTGGGAGCTGCGTTCATCTTCAGCCTCTGTTTTCATATAAACCGAGAGTGGGTAGAAGAGATGACTTCTTCTTGCTTTGTATAACTTCCAAGTTAATCATGGCTTATTTCTTAACTCACCCACTAGTAAGTCTAAAAAGAGTATCATCCTCTTCTTAAAACACCAAGGCCACATTCCTGGTCTGTCCATTTATCCCCGTTGTTCTTTTTACAGATTAGATTTTTTTTTTTTTAACTGAACTGGGGGCCTCACCACATTCAGGAAGCACACCCCAGTTCAGCATGTGGGTCTGCCTGGGCCGGAGCCGGGATTCAATCCTCGGTCCTTGGGTCTTCAAAGCTAGCGCTTAACCCGCTGAGCCATCCCGGCTTTCCCTAGATTTTCTTTATTTGCATATTGACTTAAAGATCTTTGCACTTCTGAGTCATGGAGATGCTAACTTCTTGAAATATTGTTTAGGATACCACAAACCTTGAATCACATTTGTCTTTTTCTTTCTCAGGGAAGTGGAGAAAGAGCTCGAGAGGTGGGTATTTCTCCAGCCTTCTCCCCCAGAAGCATAATTAATATCTAGCATTTTCTGAGTACTGATTCCCTTTATAAACAAAAGGCTTCTTTTACAAGAGCTGTCCTTGCTCAGTAGATGTACAACCACCACTTGGAGCACCCACAGCCACTCCTTGCCGGTGAGAGCAGTCCCTCACCCAGCCGGACTCCCAGATTCCTCCCCATTCCACGTCCTGTTAATCCAGAGCTCCACCTCAGCTCAGCAAACATTTGCCAAATCCTTGCTTGGATCAGGGACTTGAGGGAGGAGAATAAGGTGGTAGAGATGTGGTCAGTAAGCTACACACCTTGTCCTGAATGTGTCCTACTCATCCTAAGGACTCACCCCAGGGTTACAGTGCCAGGCTGCAATGAATTCACTCTGTGACTTTGAGAAGCTTCTTCCTACCTCTGGACCTGTGTCCTCATCCATAAAAGACGTTTGGACCACATGGTCTGTAAGGCATCTTTAGCTCAACTCAGCAGTTCTTGAGTCTATACAATTACCTACAGAGAGCAATGTGAAAAGAGTACCCTGAAAGCTTAGGAGTTGGCAGCCGCTTCTAGCATTAAAAAAATAGACAGGGGAGGCTCTGGAGCATAGACATCTTTTAAGCTGACCCTTAAAGGACAAAGAATGAGTGGGATTTTATCAGACAGAACTAGGATACTGTACAGGTAAAGAAAAACATTCCAGCTCAAAGAGTTGTCCTTTTCAAAAGATGGAGACTAAAGGATAAAGATAGGAAACTGTAGGCTGTAATAGAGCCCAGTAAATCAGTCAAAGCAGCTGCAGTGTAGGATATGTGATAGGATTGTATGAGGGAGATTAGAAAGGCAACTTTAAACCAAATTATAGAAACTTTGAATGTCAGTTTAAAAGGTTCAAATTTTATTGAGTAATAGGAAGATTAGATAAATAGTTTAGAGCTACACCTTGGTGGTATAAAATCAGCACATAGCGGATAGATTAGAGGGGGAAGCAATTCAAGGTGAATTTGAGATTATGCATTAGTTACATACATACATAAAAGCAAGCTTGACCTAGGGCAATAGCCAGAGAATGAAAAGGAGGGAATAGAAACAAGAAGAATTGGGACTTAGTCACTGAGACAAAGGGTGGTGAGGGAGAGGGAGAAATAAAGGGTAATACCTAAATTCCCAGCATGAGAGACCAAGAAAGGAACAGATGAAAGTAATAAATCCAGACGTGAAAGCACTTTTGCATCACTGAAGAAATTTCATTTGTAGCAAAAGTTTCAAGGAAGATAGAGGTAGGAGATGGTTGACATATCAGGTCTGAAGTTGAGAAATGTAAATATGATGGTTGAACATAAACATATGAATGAAACTATAGAGTTGAAAACGAAGGACAGAGCCTGGGTACTACCTGTATTTATAAGAATGGAGTACTGGGGTCAGAGAAAGAAGAGGGAGGAAGAAATCATAGAATCTCAAGGTTAAGCAGGATCTAAAGATTTTATTTATTTATTTATTTATTTATTTATTTATTTATATTGTTTTTGACAGAGAGAGAGAGAGAGATACAGAGAGAGAACTGAACTGGGGGAGCTCCCAGTTCAGCATATGGGTCCGCACGGGCCAGGGCCGGGATTCGATCCTCGGTCCCCAGCGCTGCAAAGTGAACGCTTAACCCACTGAGCCATCCTGGCTTCCCCAAGCAGGATCTAAAAGGAACAAAAGAAAAAAAGAATAAGGCATTCAGAAGCCAAGACAGAAAAAGATTTCATGAAAAAGGAAGCGTACATAATGAGAAACAAGGAGCTCCCACATCTGTACAGGTTCTGGCATGTGAGAGCTGTTGTGACTGGCTGTGACCTTTCGCCTCATTCTGCAGCTTTCCCTCCCAGCCTCGTGCAGTGAGCAGGATCATGTGGTCAGTGGGTCAGAGGGGGAGCTGCACTTTCCAGAAAGCCCTAACCTATATTATGTC
Source organism: Craseonycteris thonglongyai (assembly GCA_004027555.1). Taxonomy (NCBI): domain Eukaryota; kingdom Metazoa; phylum Chordata; class Mammalia; order Chiroptera; family Craseonycteridae; genus Craseonycteris; species Craseonycteris thonglongyai. The sequence goes on from PVKE010012266.1 coordinate 37,681, forward strand.
AGCAAGCAGTGAGTAGCCCCCTCTGTCACTTGTCCCCCAACTCCCACCTCCAGTCTGACTGTGCCCGTTAATTAACTGGACGGTGACAGTCACTTTCTGTCTAGAGATAACACCCTCTCAATGTATCTGCCTGCAGACTGTGTGTCTGGACCCTGTTGGTACCAGAGGGAATGCATGTGTTACTCAGTTTTCCCCAACTGGACGCAGAGTCTTGTCACCACAATTACCTGTCAGTGCATTCTTTAGAACAGGGGTGGCCAACAAGTCCATCACGGTCGACTGGTCGATCGAAAGGTCAATTTTGGTCGATCGCTCGCAATGTCTGGGGTGGAATTCCGTGTACCATGGACTTTGAAGCGATTGTAGAAGACAAAACTTTCTAGCAATAGTTTAATGCATTCTGGGAATTTACCAAGGTCATAAATTCCTAGAATTCTGACAGCCTGACACTGTGAGCTCCGCCCACCCAGACAATACATTTTGACTTATGTGTTACACTTGTCACCGGACGCAACGCGTGAACACAACAGTTACGACTCAACTAATCGAAGAACATAGTCAGTTAGCTTGAATATTTGGTAGTGTCATACGGTAGCTTCTTTTCTTTTGTATTAACAGTATTATTATCAATGAATATTATTTATCCTCGGTGACCACGTTGAGTTTCAATTTTTCTTCTGTTTAAAATGTAAGTACCTTTTCTTTGTTTTAAATTAAATTGCTTTTCCTACCTACCTATTTACTTGATAAGTGAGCATTCTCGGCAACAGATCTCTAACCTGAGGTCATTACACTGAGAGAAAAATAAGGGACAGTATTACAAATATATTAGGAATAACAATAATTCTATTTAAATTAAGAAGTCAGTATTGTAAACCGTAATAAATATATTGTAACTTTAACATACTTCTTGTAAATTTGAATATATCTATATTAGATTTTAATATACTTGTATTGTTGTC
>PVKE010012267.1:0-38638 GCA_004027555.1 Craseonycteris thonglongyai
CGAGTTAATCACATGATTTTAACTGTTTTACCTGGGGAAGCTGGGCTGGCTCAGTGGGTTAAGTGCTCACTTTGCAGCCCCAGGGAACATGGATTGAATCCCGGCCCTGGCCAGTATAGACCCATATGCTGAACTGGGGAGTGCCCCCAGTTTGGCTCTCACTGGGGTGAGACCCTGGCCCAGTTCCTGCCCTGTGCAGCCCTACGCCCACCTGTGGAATGAAACTATGTGGAAAAACCGATGATGTGCCACTATGGAGACTGTTCTGCCCCCCTCCTTCTGTCTGTCTCTGTATCTCTCTCTCTCTCTCTCTCTCTCTGTCAAAAACAATAAAAATAAATAAAAAAATGTTTTACTAGTAACTTAAAATATACATTATTTTTAAAATTTTAATGGTTTTATCTCTTAATCATTTCCCTTTGGTGATAAATTCCTGGGAATACATTCACTGTATTGAAAATCATTGGGTTTTTCTAAGTTGATAACTATCTCTTGTAACAGGAAGACTTTTCAAAGGAAAATCTTGACTATTGTCAGATTGAGAATGATGTTGCATTTGGATTAAAAATTCTATACTCTGACATTATCTCTTCCTTTCAGATTTAACTTTATTATGGAAAATATTAAACATACACAGAAGTAGAAGAAGCAGTGTAATACCTTATTTATTTGTTTCCTAGCTCCAATAATCACCAATACCCAGCCATTTTTATTTCTTCTACCCTTTACTTTTATTTTCCTTTGAAGCAAATTCTAGATACCATATCATTTCACTCATAGATATCTCAGTGTATATATCTAACAGAAAATCCTTTTTAAATACAGTCATTTTACTATTTTCACACCTAATATAACAATCATCAATACTTTAATAGGTTATTCATATAAAAATTTACATCAAAACTATCTTTTTACAGCTGCTGTGCTGAATTTAGAATCTAAATAAGGTCCTCAACATTGCACTTGGGTGATATGTCTCCTAGGTCTCTTTTAATCTGTCATAGTTCTCCCTCCATTTTTTCATGCATCTATTTGTTGATAACTGGGTCATTGTGTTGCAGAGTGTATTATATTCTCAGTTTAACTGCCCTTTCAATGAACAAGTTTTTAATCTTCCATGCTTTCTGCAAACTAGTGGGTATATCCAAGCTCAATTAAACTCAGGGTTTTCTTTCTTTCCTTTTTCTTCTCCCCGCACCCTCCTAAGAATACCTTATATGAATGCTACGTACTTCCCATTACATTATCTTAGGAAGCAGTAATGTCTGTCCATTTCACTTTTAATAGTATTACGACTGATTGGTGAGTTCAGGTGTTGTGGACCTAGAAAGCACCAATTGTCTACATTTCTATCAATAATTTGCTCCAGGATTAAGAGCTGGTGGTCTTGTAATGGTTAGGAGCAATAGGTCAGAGTCAGAAACACTCGAGCTGAAGTATTGGTTGTGCCAGTCACTGGTCTTGAATGGCCAATTATTCAATCTCTCACACTTTTTGAGTCTTAACTCAGCATTGAGAAACAGATAACCCACATTGTGTGGGGCCATTGTTGGAATGTGGTGAATTATTTGTGCAAGGCCTAGGCGTGGTGTCGAAGAGTAAGAGCTGTGACTTACTGCCATTAGTTTAAGCAGATGGGATTTGTTTAGATGACCTTAAAGTTATTTCCAAAGGTAAGTTATCCAGCAGTTCCTGTAGCTGGATTATCTGTGTATTCAGAGAAAAATCTGCAAGCAGAAGAGCTCATCATTCAGTTGTAATAGCTCCATAAAGATGACAATTCTGCCAGATTTGGGTCTTGTGGGCAGAGCTGAGAGGTCTATAAATTTGCATTTACTTTTCAAGTCCTGGTTTGTAACAAGTTGCTAATGTGTCACCAAGATGAAGATAGATTACCATGACTACATTTTGGTAATTCACTTTACTGAAATCAATGCTCAGTCATGTTACAGGTGAGACTCCATCTGGTTCTTATCAATAGAAGAGAAAGCACCATGTCTGGACAGGAGAGCTAAGTCTTTGTCTCTGCAGGAAAATCCGCATGGGGACCTGCACCTAAGCAGTTCACCAATAGGTAGTGGTGTTGTGAATGGTGTGCAACACCAGTAAGTTCAGTTCAGTAAGGCAGGTGACTCTATAGGTACCATTTGTTCACAAATATTGAGAACACCTATTATGTGACAGGTACTCCTTTAGGTTCTTGGAGTAGATCAGTGAGCAAGATAAAGTTCCCTGTCCTTCTGGAGCTGATGTATATTGTAATTGTATGTGTGTAGCAGCCAACAAAAAACTAATCTACAAATAATAGAGCAAGTCAGAAAGTGATCCAAACCATGGCAAAGAAAGTATAGAGTAGACTGAAGGGCTATAGAGTGCCCTGGGAAGAGTGTGGATTGTGGTTTTAGGCAGGATGATCAGGATAGGTAGGCCTGGCTCACAGCAGCAGGCAATGATGGCTTCTCTAGACCCACACATCTAGTAGCCTATTTGCTCATCACTGATCTTGGCCCCAAGTGAAATTGTCATCCTCAGAAGATCCACTCAATGCTAACATTGTTGCCCTGCCTTCCCAAATTTAGATGCTTCCTGCTCTTCTGCTATCTGCTCTCTGTGTCCCCTTGGTGGTTCCAACCCCCCTTTCCCTCACCCAAGCTCTTCTCCAGGCCATGATTTCAGCTTCAGCTCCCCCTGGGACTCATTGTGCTTCATCCTACCCCTGAAGAGCATCTGCTCCTCCTCCTCCTCCAGACTTAGGGGGACTAAGACGCTTCCTGATCCCCAGTATTGTCCAGATTCTGCCAGGACAATATTGCTTCCCAAGAAGACTGCACTGGGAAGCTTTGGGGATCTCTGGAAGAACACTGTCATCACTACCATCATCACCAAAAGTTTGATCAGGAACAGTTGCCTGTAAGCTACACATGAGTTTGGTGAACAATCTCAAACCTGGCCTGATGAGTTGGGCTGGCCAGGGTTTTTGTCACTGGAAGACAACTTGGTGCAGGCCCTTGTTTAACCTGCTTTTCCCATTTTAGAAAGAGAATTTTTACCAGATGAATCATGCCTAACTCACTTACTGGAGCCAGAGATGGTTGGCTTCCCAGGCTGTTTACCATGGCACAAACTCTATCTCCTAAGTATTCTTAAGAAATGACATGAGACAGAAAAGTGTAATTGTTTTTGCTTAGAAAACAAAACAACAAAACAAACAAAAAACCCTGGAGGTCTGGAACTGAGCCAATCCTCTGTAGAAGGGATTTTCTGTCGGTTGGCCTATTCATTGTTATGCAGAACAATGTTGGGGCCACTGTGGTGACATGCCTTAGGCAAAGGTGAGGGCTGATTTTAGAAGCAGTGACAGAGCACTTTCACCGGCATTATCTGGGAGGTCCTAATCACCGCATGGCAGGTGGCTGTTGTCACTCCTTTCATGCATGTGGTCCTCAGACTCCTAACCCTGTATAGTAAGGAGAAGATTCCAGAATTGTTCCCTTATTTCCCCTTTTGAAGTTCTGGCTCATTCTGAGCCAGGCAGGTATTGTTCTGCTTGTTTTATATATATTTTTTGTTGCAGTGTGCTTTAATGGACTATTTTAATGTTTTACTCTTGAGCAACAGAGACCATAAGTACATCTGCAAGTCACATAAATGATGTCACCTGGAAATTACTTTCACTCAGCAACTTGAATTCAAAGCCTGTATAGCCAGAGAGAACTACAAAGGTCATCCCTTCTACCCTTGCCTGTCTCAGTGTACAAGGAGGAGAGGGAGGTCAGGAAAGTTGAGGAGGGTCCTCTACAAGCTCTCCACCCAACAGGCTCCTCACTCATGCCTATCTTGCCTGTCTGTCCATGGCCTGACCAATGTCTGCCAGTGGCATGGTCTGGCCACCCAAAGAGAGAGCCCACTGCTGACACATGAGGTAATGTGTTATGCCTGATAGAATCAAGGGAACATGGTTGTGCTGGTAGGCACCACTCCTTTCCTCAGCTGATTTTCTCCCACCACCTCCTCCTGGCCTTAGAATGGAGAGGTGTACAGAGAGACTCAGAGAAGAAAGTGAGTATGGTGGATGGGGTAGGGTTTGAATTCTGATGGCCTGGGTCAACTCTTGATTCTGCTGCTTATCAGCTATATGTTTGTGGGTTAGTCACTTAACTTGGGTGGTAACTTTTTGTGCTTGCTTTGCTTTGATTTTATGCCTTGATTATAGTTCTTTTTGGTCTCTTTTCCTCTATGACGTTTGAAGCAATCCCCAATGCATCACAGAGTGTCAACTGAATTTGCCCTTCTGCCCTGTGTAGAAATCAGGTGCTGGCAACTTAGGAGTTCCGGGGACCCTTAAGAGGTCCCTGCCTCAGCCCATTGAACAAACACAATTGCAACCAACACAGAGAAAATGCTGCCCCACAGGGAAAGCCAGAAGACCAGGATGGTCCTTGGGGCCCAGAGGACTCACTCAGAAGTGCTGAAAATGTGGGCTAGGACCTCTAGTGCCACAGTGGTGCTGGAGCAAAGAAAAACTATTCTCCTGTGACATTTGACCCTATTCTCAATCCTGAATGGTGTATCTGGAGAAACAGGTTATACTGATTATTTAAGACAAGGGAAATGTTTCATTGTCTAATTAGCATATTGGCTCACTACTGTGATTGACCTCCTTTTTCTATATATTTTTGGCTTGATCTTCTTCTTTTTCTACATATTTTTGGCTATTTCTATTTCTTTACACCCAAGTCTTCTTTATTAAAAACACACTAAAGGACAAAACAAGACAACAACAAAATTTTCTTCTTAGACTCCACTGAACTCTCAGGCTATATATCTTCCTATACCCTCTCAGTACCATTCCTTTCACATGGTTGGTCTCCTTTCCCATCTGACCTCACTCCTCCATTTTCAACCCTTCCCATCCGGCTTCTACTCCTACCAATGTACCCTCACCCAGAGGACCTTAGGAGCTCACTGCACCCTGACCTTGCATTTGATGACCTTGCATATAGCAGTGCTAGCCAGGCTTGCTGTCCTTCTCTTCAGGGATACTACCAGTCCTCATATATCCCCCTCAACTCCCTTCACGTTTTCTTCCTCTTAGGTACTGCCTTCTTTAGTCCTTCTGGTGAGCTCACGTCTACTTGCCCTGAGTCCTCTAGAGTGATAGTTCTGCAAGTCATAATGCCTGGTGAAATCTCCACTTCACATTCTATTGGGACTAAAACGACAGCAACAAACTAGTGTTCAGCACAGTGTCCCTGGCTGTGCTCAGTCTGAGCTGCAGCACCTCTCTTGCATCACTGAAATAGTCCCCTATCTTGTCTGTTCCCATTATTTGCAATCCTTTTTATTTTTATTTATTTATTTTTTAATACTGCATCAGGTCAATGTGATTTGTTAAAAGCTTCATCATGTTACTTCCCTGCCTAAGCCCTTCAGTGGCTCTACATTCTTCTTATTTTTTTCTTTTTAGGACAGAGAACAGAATCTTCAACTGGACCCCAAACTCTCCCCAATTGGGTCTCTGCCTCTTTCTTGAGGTTGCTCTCACACCATGACCTGTGCTCTCCTGGCCACTTTCTGCTCTTTTGAACTTCTGCATGATACTTAATTTCCTCCCTGAGCCTCAGCCCCCTCTGTGGCCCATTTACAAACACTCAGTTCAATTGTGGTGCCTGAGTCTTGGAGAGTCAGGGACTATAGCCCCATGGTGCACTGAGGTGTCCTCCACACCTCCAACAGCTGTTGATAGGATGTTTACTTTTGCAATAACTAGATGAATGGTGGTCTTCTCCATACTGTGGGAATCATGCCTTATTCTCCTCAACCACTAATTGGAGCACAAAATTTTCTTTTCCCAACACTACTTTGGCATCACATCTTAGCAATCCTTGACAAAGCCACTGTAACTTTGATAAACATCCTTCATGGATGAAGAAAATGAGGCTCAGGTGATTTAAGGACCATCACAAACTAGGTAGAAAATCTGGAGGCTTTGGGTCCCAAGCCATGAGGGTTTGATACCTTTAGGTCCTTTTAGTGTCCTAATTTGGTGATAACTTCTGTGTAAAGCCCTCAAGGGAAAAGGCCAGGCTGGGGTGAGAATGACTCATCCTTCAGCCCTGCATTGTGCCTGTTTTGCCAGGAAGAAGCTTTGCTAAACATGGTTATTCTCTAGAGCGATGTCAGTACCATCTGGAATGGGAGCAGAGTTCCTGCTTTTGTACTGAACAAATTCCTGGCTCTTTTCTGCCCTGCCTGTCACTTTCTGTCTGTCTCAGTGGCCTCTTTATTTTCTAATCCTTCAGCCTTGGGTGGATCCATTCACATCTGTCTTCTTCCTGGGGTTTTGGTTTGCTCTGTTCTGTGGCCCTCTTGTACCCATGACTACCTTAGAGCCTTCTCTCCTGGCAGGAATTCCTCCCTTGCCCATCAGGGCCTCATCTCTGCAGGCAATTATTGCTTGGCTCATAAAAACATATAAGGAAATTTGAAGAGTTATCATGTTACATCGTTCTTACGTATTTTACCAGCAATAAATCCAGCATCTTGCTCTGGAGTGGACTCTCAATTCTATAAATTAGGAGTCTATGTCTAAGGAGGTAAATTTCATAGTCTCTGACACTCCCTACAACATGCTCATATTTCAGGTACTGCACAAGGGTTAGACTAAAAAAACAGTGGTTTCCAGAATAAAAGGAAGTTTTGGTCAGAGAGCTGAGCCCACACATTTGCTTCTCCCTCCTTTCCTGCCAGCTCAAACTTTAGCTTCTCTCAGATTCTATACTGTGTTCTGGCTCTGGCCTTGTCAGTGGAAGGAAACTGAGTCCAGGGTAATGCTACCTGCATCATTCAACCAATAGACTGACACAGGAGTTGGGTCATAGGATAAGCATTTATGGGATGTCATCAAAATGGTGGCATGTGAGCTCTTGAATCCTCTCCTGTAAAGAACAACAAATTAAATAACTAAAATACAACCAGAGAATTCCTAAGGAACACATAGCCTCAGCTGAGAGGCCCACTCATTGCAAGACAATACCTAAAGTGAAACAAAGTGAGGTGAGTGAGAGAGAAGGGAAGGGAGCAGTGCAGAGATACACTATGGGCACGACTTGGTGACCAACCCAGGGGCTGATCCAGAGACCAGTAGAGGAGAGACTGAGTTGAGAGTGTGGGGACACAGGTCGAGGTGAAGAATGACTCTGGGTGGGTTGGAGGCCTAGAACAGACAAAGTCAGAGGTGCAGCAGCCAGAACACAAAAAAGGACAATAGAAGTGGGCAAAGCTGGCTGTAGCAAATTGCCAAGGCAGGAGTATAGGAAGAGCAGCCATAGAATGGAGAGGGAGGCCATAGTGTGGTACAGGAGACCAGAGCAATTCACCTACAATAGCCAGATATCAGCTCAGGTGACTGCCAAAATGTGTATGGGCAGCTGGAGAGCTGGGGCCAGTAGAGCTGAAGTCTGAAGACTAGAGCAAGAAGCAGGTGTTCTGGTGGCTGGAGTGCCAGCATTAAGGGTGTGCTGGCAGCTGAAGTGCAGAGTGGCCCACGATGAGCTATGGTCCCAGCCAGAGCACTACATGGCCTTGGACACAGAACCTGGGTACTTCCCCTTGTTCTCTCCCAAAGCTTGCCCTGCCAGCTTGGCCCAGAGCCTTCAGACAGTCAGCTGCTGCTGGGAAGATGCCGTTACCCTGTGATGCAAACAGACTTGCACAATTCCCAACAAAACTTGAACCCCCACTTTCTGCTGAAGCAAGAAGAGGAATCTAGGAAAACTGAAGCATGTCTTCAGTAGGATCTAGAAGGCATAGAATACTATCACCCATCATATCTTCCCAAAAAAGGAGGCATACAGAGACCAGGATGATTGAGTCAAAGAGAAGCCCACCTTCTAGAAAGTCTTCCACTGTGAGAAAACCAAATAACCAAAAGAAAATATTATAGGACACTGCAGCAACACCAGCTAAGAAGTAATGACACAGAATAAGACTGCAATTCTGAAAACATTCAAAGCTATCAAAGAAAATTAGTAGAGTATACAGAAGGAGCTAAGTGGTCTCAGGAAGAAAATTGAAACTATAGAAGAGAAGCAGGGAAAGCCAGGACAGCTCAGTGGGTTGTGTGCTTGCTTTGCAGTCCTGGGGACCAAACATTGAATCCCGGCCCTGGCCCATGTGGACCCATATTCTGAACTGGGATATGCTTCCTGTGCATGAGGCCTCCAGGTCAGTTCTCAACCCCACCCATTCAGCCCCTGGCTTGAGGGTGTGTGCCTTCTGTGCCAGAGGCCTCCAGACTGGTTCCTGCCCTCTGACCCCCAAACTCCTGCCCATCCACCTGTATGAAACAAAACAGTGTTGAAGACCAATAACGTACAACTATGAAGATTGCTCTTGGCCCTCTCACTTCTCTCCATCTCTCTCTGCCTCTGTCCTTCTCTGTCTCAGTCAAAAACAATAAAATAAATCTTAAAAAAAAAGAGAAGCAAATAGAAATTATTTTTTAAAAAAATATTTTTATTTATTTATTTTTGACAGAGAGAGAGAGAGAGAGAGAGAGAGAGAGAGAGACAGAGACAGAGAGAGAACTTAACTGGGGGAGCTCCCAGTTCAGCATATGGTTCCGCATGAGCCGAGGCCGGGATTTTATCCCCAGTCCCCGGTGATTCAAAGTGAGCGCTTAACCCACTGAGTTATCCCAACTTCTCCGCAATTAGAAATTCTTGACATAAACAACACAAGAGAAGAAACGAAAAATGAAATAGCTAGCATAGGAAGCAGAGCTGAACAGGTGGAGAAAAGAATTAGTGAAATTGAAGACAGAAATTTGGAAAAGTCACAGAAGGAAGAAGAGAGAGACCTAAGAGCTAAAATATAGGAAAGATATCTACATGAACTATCTGACTTTATTAGAAAAAAATAACAGAAGAATAATAGGTATTCCAGAGGGAGCAGAGGACAAGATAGGCACAGATACTACGCTCAGGCACAGATACCACATTCAGACAAATAGTAGATGAGAAATTTTAAAATCTATGGAAAGAACTGGAACCTCAAATTCAAGAAGGAAATAGAACCCCCAGCTACTTGAATCCTAGCATACTCTCTCCAAAGCATATTATACTGAAGATATCAAAAGTCAAAGACAAAGAAAGAATCCGCAAGGCAGCCAGAAAGAAGAGCACTATAACCTATGAAGGAAAGCCCATCAGACTATCACCAGATTTCTTAATAGAAATTCTACAAGCCAGGAGGAAGTATTATCAAGTATTCAAAATGTTAAAAGAGATAAACTAATAGCCAAGAAACATCTACCCAGCAAAGTTATCCTTTAGATATGAAGGAGGAATAAAAATCTTTTCAGACATACAGAAACTGAAGGAATTCATCAGCACAAGTCCAGCATTTCAAGAAATACTGAAGGAAGCAATTGGACCTGAAACAAAAAGAAAAAAATAAATAGAATGTAAACTGGTACAACCACTATAGAAGGCTATATGGCGATTCCTCAAAAAATTAGGAATGGAATTACCATATGACCCAGCCATCCCTTTACTGTGTATATACCCAAAAAACCTGAAAACCTTAATCTTTAAGGATGTTTGTACCCGCATGTTCATTGCAGCACTGTTCACAGTGGCCAGAACATGGAAACAACCAAAATGCCCTTCGATAGATGACTAGATAAAGAAGATGTGGTACATTTACACAATGGAATACTACTCAGCAATAAGAAATGATGAAATACAGTCATTTCTGGCAACATGGATGGACCTAGAGACCATCTTGTTGAGCAAAATAAGTCAGACTGAAAGAATCTGAAAAAATATGATCTCACTTATAGGTGGAATATAAAACTGAAAGTTACAAAGATACAGAGACCTATGGACACACTCAATAACTTGGTGATTGCCTGAGAGAAGGGGAGGAGGGGGGGGGAAGGAGAAAGGGAGGGGAGGTGGGAGAGGGCACCAGCATTATGGACACACTCAATAGTTTGGTGGTTACCTGGAGAAGGGGAGAAGGGAGGAGGGAGAGTTGTGGGGGGAGGTGGGAGAGGCCACCAGATATATGGTGATGGAGGGGGAGCTGATTCTGGGAGGTGGGCACATAACGTGATGCATGGGTGATGTGATGTGGACTTGTACTTCTGGAAACTACCTAATTGTTACCAACCAATGTCACCCCATTACATTTAATAATAAAATATAATAAAAGAAAAAAGAAAAGAAAAAAGAAACAGACCACTTCATATATAAAACTTTCTTGTACATAAAGTTCATGGTAATAACTCAAAAAGAACTTAGTACTGGAACATATCACAAAAGGGAGAGAAAGAGAGAGAGAGAGAGAGAGAGAGAGAGAGAGAGAGAGAGAGAGAGAGAGCTGTGAAAATAGTCATAAATATCATCATACTAAAATAAAAGATGGAAATAAAAAAGCAAAGAAGAAATTGGAAAAAAGAGCAACCAGAAAACAAAAGATAAAATGACAATTGGAAATTCTCATATATCAATAATTACCCTAAATATAAATAGACTGAACTCTCTAATAGAAAGTCACAGAGTAGCAAATTGTGTTAAAGAACAAAAACCAACCTTATGCTGTCTACAACAGACACACTTTAGCTATAAGGACAAACATAGACTCAAAGTGAAAGTGTGAAAAAAATACTTCAAGCAAATGACACCCAGAGAAAAGCAGGTGTAGAAATACTTATGTCATGAAACAGACTTCAGGTTCAAAAGATAATGAAAGACAAAGATGGACATTTTATAATAATAAACGGGGATAATACAACAAGATGACATGACACATTAATATATTTTCCCCCAACCAAAAAGCACCAAAATTTACAAAGGAACTACTAACAGATCTAAAAAGAGAAACTGACAAAAACACAATTATAGTAGGGGACTTAAACACCCCACTGATAAACATGGACAAATCATCCAAACAGAAAATAATAAGGAAATATCAGCTTTAAATGATACATTACAGCAATTAGATGTAGTTGACATTTATAGCATATTTCATCCTACAAAATTATTTTTTGGTGCACATGGAACATTCTGAAGATAAACCACATGCTGAGACATAGAGCTAGCCTCAGAAAATTTAATAAGATTCAAATCATACCAAGGGTATCCTCTGACCACAAAGCTTTGAAATTGGAGATTAACAACAAAAAGAAAGCAGAAAAACTCATAAATACATGGAGATTAAACAACATGGTATTAAAAAATGACTGGATCTGGGAAGCCAGGATGGCTCAGTGGGTTAGGCGCTCACTTTGCAGCCCCCGGGGACCGACGATCGAATCCCGGCCCCGGCCTGTGCGGACCCATATGCTGAGCTGGGGAGTGCCCCCAGTTTGGTTCTCACTGGAATGAGACCCCGGCCCAGTTCCTGCCCTGTGCAGCCCCGCGCCCACCTGTGGAATGAAACTATGTGGAAAAACCAATGATGTGCAACTATGGAGACTGTTCTGGGCCCTCCCCCTTCTCTCTGTCTCTGACTGTATCTCTCTCTCTGTCTGTCAAAAAAAAAAAATAAATCTTAAAAAAAAAAATGACTGGATCTAAGAAGATATAAAAGAAGAGATTTAAAATACATAGAAATTAATGATTATGAAAACACAACATACTGATATTACTGGGATGCAACAAAACCAGTAATAAGATGGAAATTAATATCACTACAGGCCTATCTCAAGAAACAAGAATAATCACAAATAAACAACCAAATATCATTATAATAAAGAATTAGAAAATGGAGAACAGAAAACACCCAAAGTCAGGAGAAGAAAGGAAATAATAAAAATTAAAGCAGAACTAAATAAAATAAAGGATAGAAAAACGATAGAAAAAAAATACTGCAACAAAAAGCTGGTTCTTTGAACAAATTTATAAGATGGACACACTCCTGGCTAGGTTCACCAGTGGAAAAAGATAAAAGACAAATATTCAAAATTAGAAATGAAAGAGGGGTAATCACAACTGATACCACAGAAATACAAAGGATCATACAAGAATACTATGAAGGCCTATATATCACCAAATTTTGCAACTTAGAAGAAATGGACAAATTTTTAGAAACATGTTATCTACTTAGACTGAATCATGAAGAACTGCATAATCTAAACAGACCAAGCAATAGTAAGGACATTGAAACAATTACCTAAAACTTCCCCAAAAGTAAGTGTACAGGATTAGATGGTATCACAAAAAAGTTTTTTTAGGCATTCAAAGAGGAACTAACACCTATCATTCTCAAACTTTTCCAAAAAATTTAAAAGGCAATACTTCCCAACTCATTCTATGCTGCCAACATTACCCTAATACCAAAGTCTGGTAAGGGTATCACAAAAAAAGAAAACAATAGACCAATATCTCTGATGAACCCGATGCAAAAGTTCTTAAACAAAATATGGGAATATAGACTACAACACTGCAAGATTAAGTGGGATTCATCCCAGGGTCACAAAAATGGTTCAACATATGCAAATCAATCAATGTGATACACCACATAAACAAAATTAAAGATAAAAACCATATGATTATATCAATTGATGCAGAAAAAGCATTTGTTAAGATTCAACATCCATTTATGATCAAAAACACTTCGTAAAATGGGTATAGAAAGTAAGTACCTCAACATAATAAAGGCTGTTTATGATAAACCCTCAGCGAATGTTATACTGAATGGGGAAAACCTGAAACCTGTTCTTCTAAAATTAGGAACAAGACAGAGATGTCCCATCACCACTGCTATTTAACATAGTACTGGAAGTTCTAGCCAGAGCCATCAGGCAGGAAAAAGAAGTAAAAGGCATCCAAATTAGGAGTGAAGAAGTTAAATAGTCACTTTTTGCAGATAACACGATTCTTTATATAGAAAACCCTAAGGACTCCACCAGAAACGTATTAGAAATAATAAGTGAATACAGTAAAGTTGCAGGCTGCAAAATCAATGTACAACAATCCACAGCATTTTTATATACAATCTATGAAACTTCAGAAAAAGGAATGAGAAAAATAATAACTTTTGTGATCAAAACAAAGAGAATAAAATACTTAGAAATAAATTTAAAGAACATGAAGGACTTATACATGGAAAACTATAAGACACTATTAGAAGAAATTGAAGAAGATACAAAGACCTGGAATATTCAGTGTTCATGGATTGGAGGAATCAACATAGTTAAAATGGCCACATTACCCAAAGCAATATACAGATTTAATGCAATTCCCATCAAAATCCCACAGACATTCTTTTGAGAAATAGATTTTAAGTCATCAGATGCGTAGGGAACCGCGAAAGACTCCAAATTACCAAAGCATTCTCTGAAAAAAGATTAAGACTGGAGGCATCATGCTCCCTAACTTCAGTCTATACTACAAAGTGTCAGTAATCAAAATAGCTTGGTATTGGCTGAAAAATAGACATACAGACCAATGAAACAGAATAAAAAGCCTTGAAATAACCCCCAAAATATAAGGACAGGTAATTTTTGACCAAGGAGTAAAAAATATACAACGGAGAAAAGAAAGCATCTTCAGTAAATGGTGTGTGGGAAACTGGAAACTCGCATGCAAAAGAATAAACCTGGAATGTGAACTGTCACCATATACCAAAATTAATTCAAAGTGGATTAAAGACGTTCAGATAAGACCTGAAACAATAAACTGTTTGGAAGAAAACATTGGTACTAAGTTTATAGACCTTGGGTTCAGAGAGGACTTTATGAACTTGACCCCAAAGGCAAGGGAAGTATAAGCAAAACTAAGTGAATGGGACTATATCGAACTAAAAAGCTTGTGCACAGTAAAGTGTTAACAAAGTAAAAAGGAAACCAACCGAATGGGAGAAAATATTTGCAAACAATGCCTCTGATAAGTGGCTAATAGCTAAAATATATAAAGAACTCATACAACTCAACAACAAATAAACGATCCAATTAAAAAATGGGCAGAAGACCTAAACAGACACTTCTCCCAGGAAAACATACAAATGACCAACAGATATATGAAAAAATGCTCAACATTACTAGCAATTAGGGATATGCAAATTAAAAACCACAATGAGATACCACCTCACACCGGTTAGAATGGCTATAATCAACAAGACAAGGAATAACAAGTGCTGGAGAGGCTGAGGAGAAAAAGGAACCCTCATACACTGCTGGTGGAAATGTAAACTGGTACAACCACTATGGAAGGCAGTGTGGAGATTCCTCAAAACACTAGGAATGGCATTGCCATATGACCCAGCAACCCCTCTTCTTGGTATCTACCCAAAATACTTGAAAATCTTTATTTGCAAAGATATATGTCCCCCAGTGTTCATCATAGCACTGTTAATGGTGGCCAAGTCATGGAAACAACCAAAGTATCCATTGATAGGTAACTCGATAAGAAAGCTGTGGAACATTTACACAATGGAATACTACTCAGCAATAAGAAAAGATAAAATACAGCCATTTATGACAACATGGATGGACCTTGAAAATATCTTATTAAGCAAAATAAGTCAGACTGAAAGAATCAAGAATCATGACCTCACTCATAGGTGGAATATAACACTGAAAGTAAAAAAACAAACAAACCCCAAAAACAAAAAACAAAAACTTGTAGACACAGTAAATAGTTTAGTGATTACTGGAAGTAGGACAGACAGGGGTAGGAGAGTAGAAGGGAGTGGGGGAGTGGGGAGGGGGCATCCAATATATGGCAATAGAAAGAGAACTGACTCTCGGTGGTGAGCACATAATGCATTGCATAGACAATGTGATGTAGAACTATCCTATGTAATTTTTACAAACCAATGTCATCTCAATAAATTTATTGATTTTTGACAGAGAGAGACAGAGAATGACAGAGAGAAGGGGGAGGACCCAGAGCAATCTCCATAGTTGCACATCATCAGTTTTCAACATGGTTTCATTCCACATAGGTGGGCGGGGGACCGCATCTGGTGGGAACCAGGCTGGGGGGCTGCCCACATGGAAGGCATGCCTCGATATGGGGAGCTTTCCCCAGCAAGAACAAAACTGGGGGCACACCCCAATTCAACATATGGGTCTGCAAGGGCCAGGGCCAGGACTTGATCTCCAGATCCTGTGGCTGCTAGAGGAGCGCTTAACTCACTGAACCATCCTGGCTTCCCCAGTAAATTTAACAAAGAAAAAAGAATAAGCATTTATTATAAGGGCACCTGTGACCCAAGAAGGCAGAGGTTGGGTAGAAGAAATAAAATGAGTCTTTATTTCAGAGCTACATAAAACATACAAAGAGAAATAACCCTGCTGCCACCCCCAGACCCATCCTAGACTGCACCTGGAACCCTTCTCCCTTTTAACTTAAAATACCGTCCTTTGGAGAGAACAGTTTGGAGAAGACAGGTGACTGCAGAATTATCCTCCATGCAGATTCCTGAGGCAATGGTAAGCGAATTCCAAAAAACCCAAGCAGAAAGGAGAGAGCAGTTTCTGTCCTCCCTCTGTTAACTGTTGTCTGGGAAGCACAGACAGCTGGTGCTCATACTTTGAGGTGGACTTCCAACCTCCACAGAAGCCCACAGAGAGGCTGTCTGTTGTTGTCTAGTCCAGCAATCCCAGTGCTGAACATGTGCTCAC
Organism: Craseonycteris thonglongyai; assembly: GCA_004027555.1. Classification (NCBI taxonomy): domain Eukaryota; kingdom Metazoa; phylum Chordata; class Mammalia; order Chiroptera; family Craseonycteridae; genus Craseonycteris; species Craseonycteris thonglongyai. The sequence goes on from PVKE010012267.1 coordinate 15,638, forward strand.
CCTAGCTGCTGGCCATCTGCCTATCTTTTTCTGCTATGCTCCCAGGGCTGGGTAACAAGCCACTGCTGTGCTAACAGGCCTAGCTGGCCACTGCTCCCTAACCAAGAGCTCTCTGTAAAGCCTCCGTGGCCAAAAAGTGTGCCTTTCTGCCCTCCTGTTTTTATACGCCTGTCCATAATTAACAGTGAATCCCTCTTCTGTCACTCATGGCTCATTACCACTAATCACCCACATCTGCCAGCCTGCAGCTTCATTCTTGTCAATTGCAGTGCTTTAGCACTAATTACACCTACATCTATCAGCCTCCCCATCCTCCACCCCCACCTTCCAAGGAAACAGAAGCAAAATGAAGGGAGATCCATAGGGTGCCTGGCCCTCTTATTTAATGCTTCCCTGGGTAGCCTCCTCCTTTAGTGGCCCCTTCCTTCTTCACTCTGTTACAGCCTCAGGTCATCCATGGGTTCTTTATCCTTTTGTTGTCTAATTTCGTCTCAGAAGTTTCCCTCAGAACACCTGTATTCATGGTTAGCAGGGCTTGTTCAAATGGAGCTTCCTGAGCTCCCTATGCTGAGGCAGGGTCTGTGAGGTTGGGGCCTTGAAATGTGCATTTTTATCTCTTCCAGGTGATTCTTATGCACAATGAGGTTTGAAAACTGCTTTTCTATGTGCTAAATTTTGGGAATCTGAGACCAATTTCTGAAAGACTGGCTTAAGCTATCTTCTTTTCTTTTAAAGATTAATTTTAATGTTGGGGTGGGAGGGCCCAGAGCAGTCTCCGTAGTTGTACATCTTTAGTTGTGATATGGTTTCATTCCACACAGGTGGACAAAAACTATACCAGGGGTTTCCTGCATGGGAGGTGAGAAACTTTGCCATGCGGTCATCTGGCAGTTATCAGTTGTACTGCAGTTCAGTATATTGGTTTGCAAGAGTCAGGCCTGGGAATCAAACCCCAGACCTCACGACTGCAAGGCAAGCACTTAACCACTGGGTTACTCCAGCATCCCCCAGGAGAGAAAATTTTTAGGGTAGCTCATAAATGTGTGCAGCGAAATGGAGAAATAAATATTTGCATGGCAGCTTAAGTCCTGAAGAGAAAAGATAGGGACTGCATTAGGCAAAGTGAAGCTACCAGGGAAGAGGGCAGAGATGGGAGCCCAGCAGAGGGAAGGAGAGACAGATGAGGGCAGTGGCACAGAGTGGATAGGGTAGGCAGGCAAGTGAGGTCCATACAGAGTGTGGTTCCTGACATAGAGTCTGGGTTGGGCATCTGGTTCCTCAAGGCCTTGTGCTGTCTGGATAGGGTGGGCCTGTATACACCAACCCCTCCCCTGGACTCCTTCCTGGGACTCAGGAGGAAATGAGGCATGACTAACTATATCTTAGGTGCCAGAGGGGCTGCCTGTTGGATTTGAAATAGGCTGGGTGGGCGATGGTTTCACAGTATACCTTCTCAGTTCTTGTTCATTCCATCAGTTCACGCAAATGAGAAATATACCTTCATGGAGGCTGGCTCAAGACTCCAGTTCCCTTTTCTTTCTCCAGCTAACCAGCCATTATTGTCTCTTTCCTTGGCCCTCACCTGTCTTGGAGCCTTCAGCAGGCTATGGACAGAAGCCAGTCCTTGGTTTCCGGGAGGCCAGTGCTTGTTGAACTCAGGTGGGAATCAGATTCACCCTGGGGCCTTTGTGAAGCTCTAAGGCCTACATCCTGGCCTTCTCCAAGGGATCTGGGACTCTGTGATCTCTATGATCCTCTGGGTGATTGAGGCACATGTCCAAGTCTGAGAACCACTGTCTAGACAATATGAAATCCTGTGACATATCTATAGTAAAGGAATACTACCCGTGTGGACAGAATTGCAACCAGCTAGGAGGAAGAGCAACAGATGGCAGTTGAAATGTCTCTTTAAGGCCTGATTCAGAGTTTTCAACCCTGGCTGCCTATTAAAATCAGCCGGGATGTTAAAAAAATTTAGGCTGTCTGACTCCCCTCCTAAAAGCAGTCTGCTTTAGTTGGTCTGGGTTGGGGTGCAGGCTGCTATACTGCTAAAAATCTCCTGGATTCTAATGTGTAATCATGGCTGGTGAAAGACCTGGACCCATGTGGCTGCTCTCACTTTAATCGGTTTTGGATGCCATCTTTGCTTACAACTAATGCTTGAAAAGGCTACTTGGTAGATTGCCAGACTTACATTTATATATATTTTTCTCTTCTTAAAAAAAATAATTTTATTAAACTTATAACTAACATACAATATTATATTAGTTTCAGGTGTACACCATAGTTATTCAGTATTTATATACCTAAAGAAGTGATCACCATGATAAACCTACCAACCATCTGACATGGTACCGTGTTATCACAGTAAAATTGACTATATTCCCTATGTTGTATGTTACATCTCCATGACTTATTTGTTTTATAGCTAGAAATTTGAACCTCTTATTCCCCTTCACTTCTCCCATCCTTTTTAACTTTTCAATTACAGTTGACATTCAGTATTATTTTATATTAATTTTATGTGTACAGTGTAGTGGTTAGACATTTATATAATTTAAGAAGTGACACCATCACCAGTTTAGTTCCCACCTGGCATTATACATAGTTATTACCATGTCATTGACTATATTCCCTATGCTTTACTTTACATCCTCACGACTTTGTAACTACCAATTTGTACTTCTTAATCCCCTTTTCTCACCTTGCTCCCCCAAGCCCCTTCCCATCTATCACCCTGATAAATCTAGTTCTCATCTGACACCATATATAGTTATTGCAATATTATTGACTATATTCCTCATGCTATACCTTACATCCTCATGACTCCTTTGTAATAACCAATCTGTACCTCTGCGTTTCTTGCCCCCTTTCATCAACCCCCCAACTGCACAACCATCTGGGAAGCATCAAATGTTTTCTGTATCTATGAGTTTGTTTTTGTTTTGCTTGTTAATTTTGTTCTTTAAATCCCACATATGAGCAAAATCACATAGCATTTGTCTTTCTCTGTCTGACATACTCCACTCAGCACAGTATCCTCCAGGTTCATAATGCTGCTGCAGATGACAAGAACCCATTTTCTTCCATGGCTGAGCAATATTTCATTATGTATGTACCAACTCCTCTTTATCTATTCTTCCATCAATGGACACCAAGGCTGGCCCCACATCTTGACCACTGTAACCAATGCCATAATAAACATATGTATGGATGCACATGCCCCCTCAAAGTAGCATTTAGGGTTTCTTTGGCTAAATACCCAGAAGTGGGATTACTGAATCCTTCTTTGTCTCTTGTTATAGCCTTTATTTTAAAGTTTATATCATCTTGTATGAGTATTGTTACCTCAACTTTTGGTTTTACTTTGTTTCAATTTTCATGAAATATCTTTTTTCCATCTCTTTCCTTTCAGTCTCTGTGTGTCTTTCAATCTGAAGTGAGTGTCTTGTAGGTAGCATATATATATAAGTGTTTTGTTTTCTTATCCATTCAGCCCCTCCATGCCTTTTGATTGAAACATTTAAACCATTTATATTTAAAGCAATTTTTAATAGATATTTAGTTATTGCCATTTTATTATTAATATTTAAAATTTTTTTTGACTGCAACTTGTCTCTGTAACATTCCTTGTAATATTAGTTTGGTGGTGATGAACTCCTTTAGCTTTTTCTTTTCTGGGAAGCTCTTTATCTGTGTTTCAATTCTACGTAATAGGCTTGCTGGGTAGAGTAGTCTTGGTTGTAGATCCTTACTTTTCATTACATTGAATATTTCATATCAATCCCTTTGGTCCTATGAAGTTTCTGTTGAAAAGTCAGCTGTCACTTTAATGGGAGTTCCCTTATAAGTAAATAGTTGCCTTTCTCTTGCTACTCTTACAGTTCTCTCCTAGTCTTTAACCTATGCTGTTTTACTTATACTGTGTCTTGATGTGGGCTTGTTTGGGTTCATCTTATTTGGGACTCTCTATGCTTCCTGAATTTGTATCTCTTTTTCCTTTACCAGGTTAAGAAATTTTTTAGTCAATATTTCTTCAAATAAGTTCTCAATACTATGCTTTCTCTCTTCTCCTCGTACCCCTGTGATGTGAAAACTGTTGTGCTTGATGTTGTACCAGAAGCCTCTTAAACTATCCTCATTTTTAAATTCTTATTTCTTATTTTTGTTTTGATTAGGTATTTTATGCTACTCTTTCGTCCAAGTTTCTGATTTGATCCTTTATTTCATCCAGTTTGCTGGTGATTCCTTCTAGTGCATTCTTTATTTCAGTTATTGTATTCTTTACTTCTGACTTTTTTTTTTTTAGAGGTTTCTATGTTGTTTATTTAATGCTTGCTATCTCATTGTTGGAGTTTTCACTAAGTTTCTTGAGCATGCTTATAACCAGTGTTTTGAACTTTGTCTTTGGTAGGTTACTTGCCTCAATTTTATTTAGTTCTTTTTCTGGAGTTTTCTCCTGTTCTTTCATTTGGGATATATTTCTTTCCCCACTTATTTTGGCTGCCTCTCTGAGTTTGTTTCTGTATATTAGGTAGATCTTCTATGTCCCCCAGTCTTGACCAGGTGGCCTCAAGTAGTAGGTGCCCTGTGGGGTTCATTGGCACAGTCTCCCTGGTCGTCTGGGAGGTGGGCACCACCTTTCCTGTGTTGAGTCTTAATTGCTGTTGTTACATCAGTGGGTGGCATTGACCCCCAGGTTTATTGGCTGTGGGGTTCAGCCATCTCCACAGCTTATGGGATGCTTTGTGGGGTGATTTATTCCACTGAGTGAAATTCACCCCAGTGACCTTTGGTGTCTGTTGAGACTGCTCTTTGTGTGTGCCATTCACGGGGTTAACTGGGTAGCATTGTGTTGTGGTCTGAAGCCAAACTCCAAATATGTTGGATCTGGGGCCTCTTGAGAGGGTCTCTGGTGTAGGCCCAGGTCAGCCACTGCCTGTGACCAGCTGGGACTATCTGTAAGGACCTACAAAATGATTTGCAGTTGGTCACTGCCTGTGCTAAACCTAAAGTTGTGAGGGAGAGGCCACACTGTGAACCATGGGTGGCCTGGGGTAACTCTTCAAAAAGCCAGGATACCCTGAGTCCTTTTACCACCTGCTGGCTCCATTAAGGTTTAGCTGCTTATAGAGATTTGTGCAGTATGTGTGTTGGGTGAAGCAGGGTCTCAGGAAGTCACCAGAGTGGGACAAGTTGTGTTCATCAGGTTTATGTAGATTCTGGTTTGATGACAATGCTGAGCATGGAGCTACTAGCAAAAGTCTCAGAGCACATGCAGGCCAGCTGCAGTGTACCTGGCTCCTGTACACCCCTGATAGTTGTCCAAGAAAGAGTGTAATATGTTCAGGGCTGGCTGCTCACCAAGAAGTGCCTCTCACATTGGGTGAGTTGGGTAGAATGGAGTCTCAGGGAGTCACCAGGGTGGAGCAAGCAAAATTCACCAGACCAATTCAGATTTAGAATTGGCCAGGAATGTGGGGGAAGGACTCAACATAGGGAAAATGGTGCCCCCCTGCTGGCTACACAGGAGGACCCCACACAAAGAAAATGGTGACTGTTCTTCAAGTCCTTGCCCTCAGTCTCTGCCTGTATGTCTTCAGCACCTGCTGAGTCACTGTTCCTCTGCTGGAGCATAGGGTGAATGTCTGAGTGAGTGAGTCTCTGTGTGGGCCCTTTAAGGGTAGGTCTTGGTTTCCCACAGCCTTCTGTTTCACCTGGATGTTCAGAATTCCCACTGTTTTTCACCGTCAGATATTATAAGGGCTCCTCTTCCCAGCACCAATACTGGGCTGAGGTTTCTTGTTCTTCTGCAGAGGGAGGGCGGGGAGAGGACTTCCACACTGCAGAGTTATCTCTCCTCCCCTCAGTTCTCAACTGCCACATGCACGTGTGCTGCCATTTCATTCCTCCTCTGTGCCCTTCCTACCAGTCTGAATGTGGCTTTTTCTTTATATGCTTAGCTATAAAACTTTTGTTCAGCTAAGATTCAGATGGTTCTCCAAGTTGATTGTTCTATAAATTAGTTTAATTTTTATCTGCTCTGCTATTTTTGATCTTACCAACCTTACATTTCTAGGTTGAGAATCAGCTATTGGGAGTTGTAACCATGATCTCTTCATAGGCATTCTGGGATAGATTCCATAGTGGTAAAAATAGGTATTTTAAAATTTGATTTTTAGCTTTACATTTTAAATTTTTCAGTTACAGTTAATTGCCAATATTATTTTTTGTTAGTTTCAAGTATACAATTTGTAGATATTTATATAATTTACAAAGTGATCCCTCTGATAAGTCTAGCAGCCACAAAGCACCATAGTTATTACAATATTATTGACTATATTCCTTATGTTGTACTTTACATCCCTGTGACTATTTCATAACTGCAAATCTGTACTTCTCAATTTCTTCACAGAAATAAGGTATTTGTTAAAAGTTGATTTTGCCTTCCACATAGTGCCATTTGTGGCTCTATCTCACCTGACACATGACAGGAGGAGAGTGACTTATGCAAATGGACAAACTTCCATAGACAATTATGAAAGGACTGAGAGCATAAACCATCATCAAAGGGAGGCTGGTGGGTGGTTTTGCAGATTTAGTTACTTACGGCCCTTTTACTAGAAGGTTACTACTTATCTTTGTGTGTCTAAAAACACTGTGCTTATGCACTTGGGAACCATGACTCACAGAGAGAGCTGCTGTTGACAGAAATAGTCTTCAGGAATTGCAACCTGTTATTGTGCCTTTTCATTTTCAAAGGCTTGGCTCCATGGAGAGCAGAGAACAAAGGAAGCAGTGCTTGCCATGTGAGGCAGATGAGCTTCGTGATCACAGAGGATGATGGTTCAGCCTGTGCAGCCTGGAGCCTTCCAATTGCCTGGTAGTCCCACCAGAGACTTGCTGCTCTGTGTACTCAGCTGACCTCTCCCGACTTCCCTAAAAGCCACACCCACAGCATTCCCACTGAAGTGGACTCCCTTCCTTTACTGGCCTCAGAGTTCAGAGGAAAGGTTCAAGGTTGATCCAGGAGCAGGGTGAGAACAACCCATGGCCACTCAGTGCCATGGAGGGCTGTGCCACAGGGAAGTGTGGACATGGGTTCTATATTCACCAAGCAGGCAAGGATTTCCTCATAGGTAACACCTTGCTTAAATGGCCCAATCTCTTCATATATAGATCTTGTGGGGACATTGTAATTTCCATAAATGACAAGCCAGGAGGATAAGAGAATGGAATATGATTCAAACTTATCTTAAATGAACAAACCAAATCCACCAATACACAAAAGCTTGCACTTGTCCAGGACAGTCCTTCTTTCTGAGATGTTATTTTTTTTTTTAAGATTTATTTTTATTGTTTTTGACAGAGAGCTAGAGAGAGAGATACAGAGACAGAGACAGAGAGAAGGGAGAGGGCCCAGAACAGTCTCCATAGTTGCACATCATTAGTTTTTCCACATACTTTCATTCCACAGGTGGGTCGGCACAGGGCTGCACAGGGTAGGAACTGGGCTGGGGTCTCACCTGGTGAGAACCGAACTGGGGGCACTCCCCAGTTCAGCATATGGGTCTTCACAGGCCAAGGCTGGGGCCGGGGCCGGGATTCAATCCTTAGTCCCTGGGGCTGCAAAGTGAGTGCTTAACCCACTGAGCCATCCCGGCTTCCCTATCTGAGATGTTCTTGGACTGTTCAGGCTGCCCAGTGACATATGATGCAGTGGCAAGGGAAGTGTTGCAATGCCAGCTTTCCTCTGGAGACTAATCTTAAAGCTTATTTTCCCAGGACAGTGGTTGGAGGACAGGAATGACAGGCAGCCTATTTCCCTCTTGGCTCTGCAGATACTGCAGAAAGAGCTCTATTTCCACTTCCATTTTGTCCCCTCCCTGGGAGAGTGTTATGTTTCAGATAGCCACTACTACATGTTCCCATTTCTCTCCTTTTCCAGGATACCAGTGGGAAGGGTTTTGAAACAAGATTCCAAAGAAAGTTTATGCTTCTTCTAGTTGAACAACCACTAATAAGAATAGAAAAGATAACGTTTAGAACTGGGACCAAGAACTGGAAACTGCAGTGAAGTAGATTTGGGCTTAATCTAGAAGTTTTAATGTTTGTAATAACTAGCACAGAGTACCCTCAGCCTTGTGAAGAATCAACTGCCTTGTGTCAAAAGTGCTTCAATCAGAGGTAGGTATCATAATTAAATAATCCACCAAATATTGAATATCTATTTTGAGCTAGTGATGGATTCTGGTGATGTGACAGCAAAGGAGAACACTGGATCACTCTCATCTTGGAGCTGAGAATATAATGTGTGAGAGAGAATGTAAACATGAAGCAAATGTATCAGTGTAGGTTGGGCAAGTGCCCCATGGAAACAAATAGGATGCAGTGACAGAGGATAAGATGGGAAACTGATTTAGATGGGGTTGTCAAAGACCACTTCATTGAGAAGGTAGAAATGGAGCTAATTGTAACTATAAATCTTGACTGTTGGATCCCAGAATAAAATTAGATTTGAGAGCAATGGATTGTAAATCTGCATGGTCACAGTTCCAGAGATGTACAGAACCAAAACAGAATCACATGAGAGTTATAGGCAGAGCATAACCCAGACCCAAGACTCTGGGCTCCCAGTGTGGTTTTGGTTTTTCCACTGGAACTTATCGATGAGTTCCTCAATATAAGTAACATTCTGAGACCTTATAGCCCTTTCCAATTCTTTGACAGTAGAATTCAAAGGTATGAGGGGCACATATTGCACCTTGTTGAGAGAGTAAAATCAAACTCACCAATCCCACTGCAGATTGAATTTTATGGATTGATAAATTACATTGATTTCAAATCAGATGGATACCAAACCATCTTGACTTGCTATTACATAGCCTTAGCTATGTAATTAGTTTATCACCTGACTTGAAATACAACAATGGGTGATGGAGGCCTGCAAAAGTCTTACAGACACCATGCAAAGAGTTGGGGACTTCTGCTAATAGTGAATTTAGCATTCTGTGTTTTACTCTGGCCTTCCTTCTTGAAGAGAAAATTTTTAGTGATCAGCTTTTGGTTCCCAATCCTCAGAGGTGCCTTATCTTGTATGGAGGCCTAGACACTGTGTTGAAAGGGCCTGAGAGAGGAGAACCTGCCTGGAGCAACTGGGGCAGATAGGGCTCAGATCTAGGAATGAGCCTTGGCCTGCTGGCCCCAGGTGATCCCCCAGAGTGAAAGGTGAGGGGCAAAGACAGGGGTCTATAGCTGCTTGTGTTGAGCCACACTGAGGCTTTCTATCAGACTAGTCTACCTTTGCTAACCTCAGGTTATTTTCACGTGCCTAAAATTCTCCCTGAAGTCACATTTTCCATGACATGGCCAGTGCAGGGCTGTGCTCATATCTGGATTCTGCAGTATTGGAGAAACTTAGGGCAAGAATCTAGAAACAGTGTTGAGGTGTGTCAAATACTACTGACATACTGGGCACATTTATCCAAAGAAGACAGACTACAGAGGGGAGGGGTCTGATTTCAACACCAGAAGGAGGGTCATATGAAGTGTTCAAAAAACTTGGTGGGTGATTTTTTCTTTGCCTGATTTTTCCAGGTTCTGATCAGGCTCAGAGCTGTGGTCCAGGCCAACAAAACTTTGGCCCCAGGGTCCTGATATCTAATTGAAACTGGTGGTGAAAATACCATGGGAAAATGTGGTGATACTGAAGGGTGATAAATGCGAAGAAACTGAAACAAGGTAGCGTAATGGATAATCACAGAGTTCAGGCTTTCACATGACCAGTGGCTCTATAAGAACATGTCTCATAAGAACTCAGTGGTGTGGAGAGTTAGCTACGAGGAGACACCAGGCAGGAAATACAACCAGGACAAAGGTCTCATGGCAAGGATTAGACTAAGGCTTTTGAGAACTATAGAGGGTAGAGCATAGTAAGTGAGGTTTCCTTTACCTCCAAATTATAGAATATAAAGCATGAGTGTGTAGGAACATGTATGTGCTTCAGGAGAGGGTACTATAGTCACATTAAGAAATTTTAATTGTTTTCAGAGCGTATGAGAAGGCACCAGCAAGTGTTAAGAAGCAATTTATAGAATTTTATTTGTGTGTTTATATATCACTCTGAGTGCTGGACCAAGAATGACTTATTAGGAACAGAGGTAAAGGCTGGATATGGAAGATCACAGAGCAATCATGGAGCTGAGATCATTGTTTGATCCAGGAGGCATTGGAGATGAAAAGGGGGCCGGTAAGAATAAATGTCTATATATATGATGGCTGTCTAGAAAAAAATCCAACCATTGCTAATATAATGGGAATGGTTATATGGCTGAATCCTTTTTGGACAGCCTTTGTAATATGGATTAGACTCATGGATTTATATATTATGTAGAATTAGACTCACAAAGAAAAAAATGAAGTCACTGGTGGACTCTGTTTGAAGTCATATTTTAAATTTGCACATTTGCATTCCAGAAGCAAAATGGTAGAAAGAGCATGGGATTTAGTGTCTGTCAAACATGGATTCCACTTCATTCCTTTTACTAAAAAGCTATATGACACAGGGCAGCTCACTCAATCCCTGGGCCTCTATGAATCTCTGTGAAATGTAGAGAATTAGGTTTCCCTGTAGAATCACTGTGCATAACTGAACCACATGCGGGGCACACATTGTCAAGGGCTCAATACCCCATTAGTTCCTCCTCCCTTTTCATTAGGAAGTGCTTGGCCTTGGAGCTGGCCTCCAGCATGCTCCATTGCAGAGGCTTCAGTGTGCAGGGGCAGTGGGAAGGTCCCTAATCTAGGAGGAAATGTGGACTTACAGATTTATAGGTCCTTTCCTGTTTTTTCTTTTGTTTTAAGATTCATTTTTATTGTTTTTTGACAGAGAGACAGACAAATAGAGGCAGAGAGAAGGGGTGGGGGGAGGGGCAGAGCAGTCTCCATAGTTGACAGCATCAATTTTCCATATAGTTTCACTCCACAGGTGGGTGCGGGGCTCTGCAGGGCAGAAACTGGGCCAGGAGCCTCCCACATAGGCCCCGGCAAGAACTGAACTGGGAGCACACCCCAGTTCAGCACATGGGTCCGCATGGGCCAGGGCTAGGATTTGATCCTCAGGCTCCAGGGCTGCAAAGAGAGCACTTAACCTGCTGAGCCATCCCAGCTTCCCCCTTTCCTATTTTAAGGTGACAGGATTCTACATATTTGTTACAGCTATGATTAACTATTGATAAATGCAGGAGGAAGAAAGTTAAATGCTCATTCTATGAGATCAGTGACTGACTCATCGCCATGCTGTAGCATATGCGGGCTGGTGTGTGAGAATGGTGAACCTCCCAGAGGGCCATCATGTGTCCCAGAGAGTTCTTGCCATGAGCTGATTTTATTAATTTACAAATAATGCAATCGGAAAGTGTCTGTATGTTTTTAAAATTAGTTACTAGTGTTTTCTGTTTGTTTGTTTGTTTGCTTGTTTTCAAGCCAAAGTGGCCTTTAGAGATAAGGGTGTTAAATTTGGTTAAAATTTATTGTTTTTTGAAAGTGGTTGTGAAGACAGATAGTTAGATGAAATGATAGATTAAAATGGTTGAACTGACCTCCATCTCATCCCATTATTATCAAGGAAGTGACTTCAGCTTAGATTACCGGCATGAACAAAAACAAATCCAATTATTTGAAATGGTAATTTTCAGATGTTGCATTTATCCTTAAAAAAAAACACAGACAAATCCTGAAATTTTGTAATAGTGATCAGCCCTGTTCATGTTCAATGCCTGCTGGTTCTAGTGTTGGAGTGACCAGAAATCACTGATAAAGGAAGATAAAGGAAGCTGGAAACTTTTCTGATTCTGCTTCTATTTAGGGAGAGTTTCTGGCATGGACAAATTTTCTGAAACTGTGTGTAAGTTGGGCCCTTAAATATTTGGCATTACTGCAAAAAAAAAATATATATTCTCAACAAGAATATGGGTGAGTTTACACCATATTTTAGAATACTTAACTCCAGATTAATAAAAGGCTGAAGAATTCTTTAAAATTAATTCATAAGCACTTTATGATTCTCATGGGTGCTATACCAGCAAGGGAAGTCATAGTTTCTGAAATGAGTTTTTTCCAAACCCCTGACTTTGCTCACATGCATGCAAAGCATATATTTAAATAGTGAAATCCCAATTTTCTGCATTAGATCATTTTCCTTTTCATCCCTTTTACATTTTAATGAAGTAGAACCCATACATTCAGAACTAAGAATTCCTGGGTTTACAGTACTCTTGAGCTGGAGTTTTTAGAAATTGTGAAGTTTAATCTTGATTCTTTAAAATGAATACTGAATAAAAGATAAGACCTCTGTCTCTGTGATTCAATTCTGCCTCTGTGAGGTCGAGGTAATAGCATGTGCTTCTTTTAAAATTCTTAAGTTGGGGGTGGGGAAGGTTTTTAGAGTAATAAAATAATTTGATATTCTTATAAAAATTCATTCTGAAATTATTAATATATTTCTAACCATGAAAATGAAAATTAGCCCATTATTTTTTCTCTTAGTTGTAATGGCCACTGGGAAATCAAGCCAAAAATAAATAAATAAATAAATAAATAAATAAATTAAATAGAGCTGTTCAAAGGCATTCTAATTAGATTGCTTCTTCTCTAATTTAAGGGTTAGTTTCATTGACTTTTAATCCCACAATATGGAGGCAACTTATTTTGTGTCCTGGTCAGAGGTCTCTAACACTCCTCTTGTTTCATGGATAATTGCACAACTACTTATTAGGAATGCTGCAGCAAGTTATTAGAAATATTATGGTGTGGCCTCTCGAGAGAGTCCATACTATATTATTTTTAAGGTTAATGAGCTTTGATATGGGTGTGTTTATGTCTGCCTTTCATGAAAATTGGTATTCCTCTTGTCTTTTGTTTTCATGATTATCATCAAACTACACCTTGACAAACTAAGTGTGTGTTATTTTATTAGATTCAATATCTTTGTATTTTGCAAAGAAATTTGAAAGGGTGGCAAAATTCTCTGCAAATTGTGTGACACAGGCTCCAATCTTCTGCTCCCACTAGCAACCCTCTGATAAATTGCAATAGAAGCTGGAGAATAGGACCTTCTCTTTCCCTCATGCCTTTGACTGTTATAAAGTCATAATTCATAGTTATAGTACATGACAGTTGAAGACATCTTTATGAAGGTAAAGAAGCAGAAACACTAATCTTCTCACTCTGAGTTTACCTAACTTCCTTTAGGACTAATGGTAGAGCTCTATATCATAATTTATTCCCAGCAGTTAGTTGCTGAGAACTAAAGAGTCCATGTGTTAAGAAAACAAGTAAATGACACAAACTACTTGTTAAATGCAATTGGAGAACAATTTCTAAGTCTTTGCTAAGTTGTGGTTCCTCCGGTTTTAGTACTCAGCAATAAGAAGGCCTCTATGACTGACCGGAAGAATGGGCTATGCTGGTGGTGACTCTGTCATTCAGTCTGATAGACACATTTACTTCAGGTTGCATTTTGTCATCACCCAGAAGCTGCTGGATACTGGTGTACTCAGGCTTTGGGGACAGAGAGATTGGACTTAGGGGAATGAAGGTCTTCTCTTTTGTGTCTTACTCACTAGCCTATTTGCCTGCCATTCTTTCCTCCCTACCTCCCTTTGTTCTTCTTCACCAGCCAGTGAGTGCCAAGATCCTGAATAAACTGCCCTCCTCTCAGGAGAACCATTAATTATGAAGCTCCTTAAAGAGTGTTAGGAGGACTCAGGCTACTGTAGAAATTTTAACAAATCAAGAAATTTAATTGCAGCGAGATCCTTCTGCATTTTGAAAAGCTCCTCATTTTAGGTCTGGAGGCTCTGTGGTGCAAAGCCTTGGTAAAGTCCATTTTTACATATTCCTACTGAGTTGAACCACATACATGAATCATTTAGTAGCATTTCTAATGCTTTGTTATGCATTATTGATTTGTGTTTGTGGCAGAATTTCTCTACAGGTTTCTGATATTAGAATATCATCCACTGTCCCAAGTTTGAATAGGAATGAAAAGACCAACAGGCAAAGGTCGATCTGAGGCTGTTCACTATTCACAGGCCAGGCTTGTCTCAGCAGCTGATTTCCTGCCACCCAGGCTGCCTGGCGCTGCATGCAGCACTAGTTGCCAGGGTGGCTGAAGCTGCTGATTACAAAGCCACAGCTCATAGGCTAATAATGTTGCTTGGATTTCTATCAAGGCCAGGAGTGCTGGTCACAGCAAATGCAGGAAATTTAAAGAGATCAAGAGAAGTTGACAACAAAATTCATTCTGGGATGTTTTCTTAACGAAACAATCAAGGATTCAGCACTTCCTGGGGGTGAGGACCAAAATGGAACATGACCAGCATCACCTCTCCAAATCTTGCACGTCTGTTTTGTACCATAGGAATGGTCTAAAAATAATGTCTGGACCTCACAGTACTGATGTTTTTGTTATTCACCCTTTTATGCTTTGTCTTTGAAAAAACATCTTTATATGTACTGAGAGTTTCCTATCATTTGTATTTATAGAGTCCTTTATTCTGAAGACCTCAAAGTGCCTACTCCCATTTCTGAGAACTAAGGGGCAGGTCTTCCTTGGGGAGAAAATGACAAGATATGTTATAAGGAGAGTTGAGAAAGAATGAGATGAGAATGCTAATCTTTTGGTAACTCAGGGTTTGACTTGCTCAGTTGTTCTGGTACTTTGTAATAAAGGAGAGTATTCTCTTTGCCTTTGTCTGGGCCAAGGTCTCTACCTGAGTGCCCCCTGCCCCTTTCCTCCTGTCTACACCACATCTCTCCTATAAGGCCTCCAGGGACTCAGGCCTGATTGCCTTTTGCTTTTAATGATTGCTCTCTTCTCTGATTTCTGAGGGCACTTATTCAAATGTGACCTTCAAGTCACACTTCAGATGCATCTGTCTCTCCAACATGATCTTAAGCCTCTTGGGAGCAGGAACCTGACCCATGTACCTTTCCAAATGCTCACAGTCCCCAATACAACTATCAGCCCTTCACAAGAGCCAATACACCTGAGTCAAAGTAGTTCCTTGTCTCTAATACTAAAGGCTGATACAGAACCGTATCACAGAAAAGACACACTTTGGGCAACTGAGCTATATCCCAACAGACTGAAGACATGGCCTATAAGATCTGTTGTCCATTCCCTGCTTTATTGGGTGATCCATGGCCAATCTGGTCACTTCAGTGTACTTCAGTTAATTCATCTGAATAACAATAAGATATTGAGTAAAACTGTGAATAGTAACCAAGGAACCATAGGAAGTCACTCCCCAACCAGAATGGTTTCCCAAGTGTTGAGTAATTATGATATGCCAATTTTCCTCACAGGAGTGATGGAGTGACAAACTGGCTGAATGGGAACACCATTGGGGATTTGGTAAAGATCCAGTACTGATTTAAAATACCAGTCACAGCTATAGAACATGAGATGGAGGAAAGTGCTGCCTTTTTAGGGGGTAGTTCACTCCATGCACAATTTTATTTATTTATTTTATTTTATTTTTTTCATAAAATAGCACCTGGCCTGGTGGATATAAAATAAAGTATGAGTTGTATGGATCACTTGAAGGGAAAGATCTGATCCTAATTCCACTGTCAGCCAGCTCAGAGCATCAGCCCACTGGTAACTTGGCACCTGCAGAGTCCTGGCGAGCCCTCAGCAGGTGCTGGTGCATCCCACTGGACAGGATGCAGCTCAGTCACTCAGGTGACTTGTGATCTGACCTTGTTTTTTGTTTTGGTCCTGGCATGTCCAATAGCCTGCTCACTGAGTTAACTTGAATGGTCACAAGGCTATAGGAATTAGTATTTCCTATTGAAGAAGAAAATAGCAAAAAAGGAGGACATTTTGGAATGTGTTGGAGACAGAAGTGTGACCAAGTGGAGAGGCAAAGCCATTCTAGATAAAAACACACAGGACCCAAGGTCTAGTGTGCAGCTTCCCGTGGAAAGACCAGATCTGAGGCTTATATGCCTTGGAGAAGCCATTCCCAAGAACCATAGAAGCAGCACAGAATCATAGGAACTGCTTGTTTGGAGTCAAGAGATCATTCTCACCTGCTTTTTGCTTCTGCTCTCCAACAGTAGCTTAATAAATCTTGAGCATTTATTAACCTCCCTCAGCCCTACTTTTCTTGTATACAAAATGGTGGTGAAAATACATACTTTTCCAGCAATAAGCAAATTTAATGAGAAAAATACTTAAAGTATAACAACAAATACCATTAAACACTTACTAGTACTTTTTAAGGAAAACTGATGTGAAATCAATGAAGAAAGTTACAAATCTTTATTGACATATAACATGCACACATAAAATAATACACTTGAATAAATACCATGTTCCTAGGTAAGAAAATAACAATTGAGAAAATACTAATTTTTCCTAAATGAATGCACAAATTTAGTGTAAGTTATTCCAACATCCTCATGGCTACTTCAGAAACAGAAAGCTTATGAAGTTCCTAATGTGAATGCTAAACAAAACAGAACAAAACAAAACAAAACGCCTTTGAATAAAATATAAAAGTGATTACTTATAATTACTAAACTATGGTATAAAACAATCTCATTTTTGTTCATGAATAGATGAATCAATTAAACAAAATAATTCAAAGATCTTGATATACATATATATTCACAGACACATATATATGAATGAATAGCCAAATGGTACATAAAGTAACACAAGTGAGTGTAAAGTAGATGTATTATTCCACAAATCACAGAGGAATAACCAATTAAAAATTGGGGAGAAAAATAGTTTAGTCTTAAACATATCATAATTAATATAAAAGTTAAAATATAGAACAACTTAAGACAGATGAAACAAAAAACTTCATTAAATGTTTGGAGGAAGGGACTTCCCTTCATCCTGTGGGCTCAGAAACCATTTTTGTTTTTTGTTATGTCAGGGTTTATCAACCCCCTGAATGTTGACTTGAGTTGTCTAAATTTATAAAACCACTGTATAAGATCTAGTGACAATGTACTAATTTAGAGTGATAGATGTGTCAATGCTGTCCTTGTCTCACAAGATGGTAAATGGTGAGTGTGGAATCAGAGCAAGGAGAGCTGGACCCTGGTCCAGTGTTTAATTTACAACCTGCTGTACTGTCTCATAAGAATTGCTACACACACTCAGATGACGTCATATTCCTTTGTTTTCTCAGATGCCACTAGACCTGCTTGAGCCCTCCTCCTCAATACTGACAGAAAGGCCACTACAATGTCAGCTCACCCTTAGAATCTTTGGATCATGCAAGAAGCCCAGGGAGTATTTTGGTAAGCCCTCCATTTCTCCAGGTGGAAGGCTCCAGGTCTTCAGCTCACAGGTGCCTTAACTACAGAAAAGTCTAGGCGCAGGTCAGCAAGTGCTGATTTGGGGTGCTCCCTCTTTTAGTTCATCGTGGTTTCAGAGTCCCTTCCACTGACTCCTGTGCATGGATGGCACAGAGCCCAGTGTTTACAGCTCACTCTCCAGCCATTACTTCTGAAGTTCTGTTCCCTTGGAGTATCTGTGTTACTAGAGGAACCATTAGCCACCATCATTCTCTCAGACTCATCTTTTTCCTTTCCAACTTTTGAGATGAAAAAGGGTCCATCCCAACCTTTTTTTTGCAAATTAGGACTCATCCATCTGGCACCACTAGAAGACAGAAGCCTGGGCATGGTCAATCATCTGTAAGAGGGTGGCTATATAATTTATTTTTTAATACAAAACAGTTTTGAGGATAAAATGGAGATTAGTGAGTGGTATAATAATAATGCTAAAAAAGATAAGAGTAAATGGGAATATCCATCTCTCCCCTGAACCCCTTCTCTTTTACATGTCTGCTTACTTTTTCTGGGCTTCTCTGGCCAACCCAGTCCTATTTCTGATTGCCATATTCTTTAGTTACACTGATGCCTTTTACAGTGTTGCATTCTTTGCTTCCTCGGTCCCTTCAGGGTAACATCTCAAATTTCTGTACTCAGTGATTATGGTTGGTTATTATAGCAGACTTCTCAAAGGAAATATTATTTCCAAGTTCTTAAGGGAATCTCAGATGGTTGTCCACCCACTTCCTCTTCCCTTCCATTTCCCTCTCCCCTGCCCATCAGGAGGACTTATCTTAATAAAACAATCTGAAATTGTAGTATTTAAAATAATGCAGAAATAAAACCCCAAGAGCAACGCAAATGTTTCACAATAAGGGAATGTCCAAACAAAGTTGACAGTATCAAGATGATGGGTTAATGTTTAGGAAGGTGATGACTTTGAAGAACTTGAGAACATGGAAAATATATATTCTGTAATTGTTACTGAAAAATTAAGAAGGGGGCTATAAAGTTATACTACTTTGACTATAATTGTATGAAAATAATAACAAATTGTTAAAATGTCAGGATGGGAAAAAATGCCAAAATAATAACAATAGCTTTGTTTCAGTTATGGAATTAGAGGTGATTTTTTTTTCTCTCTTTCACTATTCTCCAATTTTTCTGGAATGTGGTTAATATAATGGAAACAATGCTCTCTCCCTTTCTGTGGAATTAAATGAGGTAATGATCATGCAGTGCTTTTCCTTTGTTTCTCCCCTCTCTGTAACCCCATTGTATCTTTATGGCCTTGTCCTGAAAGAGAGAGAATGGGGCTTGGTTGGATTCTGTTTTTCATAGAGAGTGTTTCCAAGGCAAGGCTTTCTCCAATTTTCTCTCTTGTCCTCCAATTATGTCAGCCTTGAACCATAAATGAAACTCTCTTGACAAACCCATTAGACGTATTTGGGGACCTCTTGCACATGCAAAGCAAAGGCTTCTGTATCACTTCCATAGAAACTTCAACCCTGTCAAAAACAGCTGTGTTATGGGACTTCATATTGGGAAAGAAAATGTCGTGAGAATTTTCCACAGCTCAGCATGTTATAAGAATTCACCACTTTTCTTTGACACAAACTCAGGTTTCTGGCCACTTTGGTGGTCTAGGCTCCCAGAGTGTTGAACTGTGATTCCCTGTTCAGGTTCTGAAGTTATTCTTGATTTAGCCTCATCTTGATGTGTTTTCCACTTCTTCAATTTTGTTTTATTTTTTTCCTAAACCATTTGTGAAAAGAAAAGGGATTCTACTTAAGGATGGAGCATCTCACCTCCATTAACTAATGAAGGCATCCCTGAATAGAGGACCCTCTCCCAAGAGTCTTGAGGAACAAGTATGTCCTGACAGCACAAAGCAAAGGGTAGGAGCCATACAGAAGCCAAGATTCTGCTGTCAGGGGAATCCTGAACACTTTTCAGATTTTCTTCCATGAGCTAACCCAGAAAAATTGTTTTAAATATATTTCTTATGTCTTAGGCAAATCCTGACTTCACTAATGTAAAAGAGACTTTGCAACACATCACCAATACATTGTGTGTATTTCAGCATAGCTTATAGTAGCAGGCTGATGGAAACATTCTCATGTTCATCAATAGGGGTCTAGTTCAATAAATTATGGTTCATCCTAACAACAAAAGTTTTAAGTAAAAAAATGAGGTACATAGCAGTGTGTGTTGTGAGGTATTATTTGTATTAAAATGTATTTAGATATGTATAATTTAGATACAAATAGGCTATTTCTGTAAAGATAGAGATGAAATCAGTAACATATTCTTTTCTAGGGAGAATAGCTAACAGATTGAAAGAACTAGAAAAGAGATTTTTAATGGTTTTCTTTCTTTGTATTTCTCTGTTCCTCTTTTTTATTATTAAATTTATTGGGGTGACATTGGTGAGTAAAATTACAGAGGTTTCAGGTGTACAATTAGTCCCTTTAGAATTTTGTACCAATCAATATATTTTTTATAAAATAATATTTCTAACAGTTATAAATTTAACATTTTTTTCTAGTAAATATGTATAAAGTATAAAAATTTTAAATGTATATTTGGTGGGAATGCTAAGAGACTTCCACTTGGGAGCATTACCTCTTAGGATTACAATGTTCTTACTTTCATCTATCTGCATTAAAAAAGGGAAATAATTTTCATGCCTCTATCTTTGGCAAGCTCTCTAACCCTAGTTTCTTAAATTGCTTCAGGCTGTTGCAAACACATTTGAGGTTTGCTTTCTTTGCTTTTCAGCTCCTCACACTCTTGGGAGCCACTTAAACACTTTTTTGGCAAAGAATTCGCCCCACTCTTCCCTGCCCCACCCTCAAAAGGTGCAAGAAGTATAAAACCTAAATACTGGAAAATTGATTTTTGATAAGAACTTAAGACATAATATTTATATAAACATTAGCTCTCGCAAGAGTTCCTGGAATATGTGGGATGTTGAATGATAAGGAGAATGCAACTTTCAGCAGTGAAGTCAGGCTGCTCTAAAATTGTTTGCATGTGGACAGAGGAATTAAGTGAATGGTGTAAGTTATGAATTGCTCCTTCACATTCAGGTGCAAGAAGCATCACGTTTCTTTATTTTTCTGAATCGGATTACACCTGGCTCCAAGTATCTACTCCCCTTGCTAACAGGGTTAGCAAGAAACATAATACTGGCCTTCCCTGGGGCTCCTTCACTTCAGTTTGGTCACACAGGATCCCAGGGCTCATGAGTCCAGGAAAACTAACAAGACCTGCCTCTTCGTCCATGTGGTTGGCACAATTGCCATTGCTGTGTCCTTTCTGCTACATGATTTCCCTGTTATCTGAAAGGCACTGGGGTATGGGGACAGAGGGAATGTATGCCACTTGCTGGGCTCAGAAGCAGCAGAATGTATTTTCCACTTTCTGTGCAGCCATGAAGGACTGACTCCACTCCCTAAAAGCTTTTGCTGCCCCAGACCTCGGTGTGGGATGGGCACATTTTCCTAGGGCTCAACCACCCTTGTTCCCCAGGCATCTTCCCAGTCTTGGAAACCCTGTCTTCCCTTTTTTATACAAAAAGTGCAAATTCTCTTGATAGTCCAGCCTTCCAAAACAAAAGTTTGATTCTTCAAGGCTGCCCTTCTACCTCCTGCAATTTGGGACTTGGGTGTTCAGGTCTCAGGAAAACTGCCTGCTTCCCTGGTGAGACCACAGCAACAGCACCTCCAGCAAAATGGCAATGCTGGTTTCCTTACTGCTTACTTTGCACTCTTCAAATTGACCTCTGTGCCAGGCAGAGACAGCAGCCTCAGGGGTCTTCTCCTGTTCTGTCAGGAGAGTGAAGCTGGACTGTCTCTACCCAGAGGATCTTAGTTTCTCTCTAGCTACAGACAAGTCTCCACACAGGATGCCTGGCTCCAAGGTTCCTGGCTCCAGGAAGCCATCCGGAAGCAGCAGGCTTTATGGCTCACCTTTGGGGCAGCGACTCCCCTCTGCTCTTACTCTGTGCTCATTCCCTGTCTCAGGGAATACGGCGCTTGCAGGATTTTTAGAGCTTTCATCAGTGCTTTGTATTATCTGGCTTCCCCTGAGATTTTGCAGTGTATGGAAAAGGGATTCTCAGACTTTGGTTGTGCTTCATAAATAGCTTTATTGTTTCATTGTGAAATGATATAAACTCGTTGTTAAAAATCCCTAGTACCAATAGTGTAAGATGCCTATTGTTAACACTCAGATCAGCATTTGTTGAGGCTTTTCTTTGAGCCTGTTGCTACATATTCCAGTACTCTTTCATGAGTGGGATCACACTAAAACAGCTGTAGTTTGAATGGCTCTTTAAACTCAAATGCTGTGTTGGGAAGCTTGTTCTGGGCCAACAAATGAAGATGTGCACCATCATTTTCTGGGGGTTCATCTATTCTTCTGAACCTCACTTTCTGGGTACATGCTCTCTTTCCCGTCCTCATTTTCTGGGAGTACATGTGTTTTCTGTCTTCACTTCTAACTATTAGAGATATATTTCGTTCTGTTTTGTTTTTAGTTTAAGTACAGTTGACATACAATATTATATCAGTTTCAAATGTACAACATAATGGTTAGACATTTTTATTTTGCCTTACAATGTGATCACCATGGTAGGTCTAGTAACCATCTGTTACTGTACAAGCTTATTACAATATTATTGACTATATTGATTGTATTCCCTGTGCTGTGTATTACATCACCATGGCTAATTTATTTTATAACTAGAAGTCTGTACTTGTTTTTCTTCACCCCTTTCACCCATTTACCAACCTCCTCCCTCTCTGGCAACCATGAGTTTATTTTCTTTATCTATGAGTCTCTTTCTGCTTCATTTGCTCATTTGTTTTGTTGTTTCTTAGATTCTACATATAAGTAAAATCATATGGTGTTTGCCTTTCTCTGTATGTTTTATTTCACGTAGCATAATACTCTTTAGATTCATCCATGTTGTTGCAAATGGCAAGATTTTATTATTTTAATGGCTGACTAATACTATCTTATATATATGTACCACATATTATTTATTCAGTCTTCTATTGATGGACATGTAGGTAGTTTCCATATCTTGGCTATTGTAAATAATGCTGAAATGAACATAGGGGTGCTTTTATCTTTCATATTTGTGTGTTTGCTTTCTTCAGATAAATACCCAGAAGTAGAATTACTGGGGCTTATGGCAGTTCTAGTCTTAATTTTTTGAGGAACCTCCATGCTGTTTTCCATAGTGACCGTACCAATTTACATTCTAATCAACAGTGCATGAGGGTTCCGTTTCCTCCACATCCTCTCCAGCATTTATTTATTTATTTATTTGATTTTTAAATTTTTATTTTTTAAAGATTTATTTTTATTGTTTTTGACAGAGAGAGAGAGAGAGAGAGAGAGAGAGAGAGAGAGAGAGAAAGAGAGAGAGGGAGATACAGAGACAGAGAGAAGGGGGAGGGCCCAGAACAGTCTCCATAGTTGTACATCATTGGTTTTTTCACATAGTTTTTTCCACAGGTGGGTGTGGGGCTGCACAGGGCAGGAACTGGGCCGGGATCTCACCCCAGTGAGAACCGAACTAGGGGCACTCCCCAGTTCAGCATATGGGTACACTTGGGCCAGGATCGG
>PVKE010012268.1:0-16104 GCA_004027555.1 Craseonycteris thonglongyai
TGTGTGTGTGTGTGTGTGTGTGTGTGTGTGTGTGTGTGTGTGTGTATAATTATTTTTGAAAGAGACAGAAAAAAACAAAAACAGAGACAGAGAGAAGAGGGAGGGTCAAGGGCAGTCTCCATAGTTTTACTTCATCAGTTTCTATATGGTTTTGTTCCACACACATGGGCAGGGGCCATGCAGGGCAGAAACTGGGCTGGGGGCCTCCCACATGGGAGGCATGACACCTCAAGCCAGAGGCCCAACTGAGGGTTGAGAATCAAACTGGGGGTCTCTTGCATAGGAAGCACACCCCAGTTCAGCATGTGAGTCCACATGAGCTGGGGCTGGGATTTGAGCCTTGGTTCTCAGGGCTGCAAAGCCAGCTCTTAACCCACTGAGCCATCCTGGCTTCCCCAGTATCTACCTTCTTATAATACTACATCAGTGCAAAATAGACATCCCACTGTATAGTATGATCTCTTTATAACTTTACTTTTAGAGGACAGTTATTTTATTCCTTTTTGCACAGTAGAGATATTACATATTTTCTTAGAAATCCACTAATCATATTTGAATTAAAAAAATAATCGTTGGCGAATTATTGAAAGGGTGATCATTTCTTTAGTGAATAAAATTACTCCCCTGTCAATGAAACTCCTTGTTTTCTCAATGAAAAGCGTCCCAATTACAGCTATTAAGCAAAATCAAAGAAAGCATTAGGGTCAGGGAAGGTAGGAAACAAAATTAAGAACACTTTCACATTTAACTTTTTGTGGTTCACCATATATAGATTTAAATGCTATAATATAATCTTAGCCTGCATTGGCAGATGTCTCTACTCATCAGCATTCAGTAGTATTAGTCTCACTTTTTAGCTAGAGGTAGTCATAAGCATTAAACAAAAGGCTCTCCTATTGAATGGTGATAAAATTAAAGATGTAGGATTATCCTTATAAAAATATGGTTAAAGAGTTTTATGACTTGTGCCACTTAAACAGGACAACAGAGGCCACTTTAAAAAATTTGGAGACCTTTATTTTAGCATCAAAAATTTTTAATAAATATATTTTTTAACTAATGTCCTTGCTCTGCTGGTACTTCCAGCAAGTGGTTAGTTTGTATAATAGTTCAATCAACAAAGCCTAAATACCATGTGAAATGCCTTTGCTATGTGTACTTTATGTTCTACAATCATAGAACTTATTTTTCTGTATAAAAACAACATAATTATCGTTCTCCCTGATCATTGATGTGTAGTCTTCCTCTTTAATGCTGTATACCAATTGCTCAATGTAATACTAAGCATATGATAAACATTCAAAATTATTCATTTATATCAGGAAACTCTGAAGATACTGAATACGAATGTTTTCTAGATAAACATAGAAAAATAGTAATTTATTGTTTCTGGATAAACAATAATTAAACATGTTGATATTTTTCTGACAATAAACAAATTTTAACTATATTCTGAAGTCATAGTTTAAAGCTTGCTTATTTCTAGGTACATTGGATCTTCCATCATCTCTGAAACCTTATTCACATTATTCCTCTCATTTATTCATTCATTTATTTATTAAGTCTGTCAGTCACTCAATTGTTTATTTAGGAACTATTATGAGATCAGTATACGTTATATACAGACTTATCATTAATATAGCTTTGAGTAAAATACACAATTTAATTGGAATCATATTCTAGTGGATGATGCACATATTCCGGCATAAAAAAACAGATTAAAAACAAACATATAGATGTAATATGATAGAGCATTGATTAAGTGCTAGGAAGAAAATGAAACAGGTTAAGCAAAACAAATATTCTTAAGTGGGTATGTATTATTTTATATGAGGATATTAGCAAAAGTCTTCAGCTATAATAATATTTGAGAAGACACTAGAAGAAAAGAAAAAGGTGACTGAAAATTCTGGGGGAATATTTCACAGGCAGAATACAAACAGACATAAAGACATTGAAGTATAAATCACTTGGGAAAGAAAAAAATTAAAATGTGAGGAAATAAAAGTGAGGAAAAGGGAAAGATGTAATAGATAAGTTATGGATATAACTGTGGCTCAGGTTATATACACCCTGGAAGACACAGAATGTGACTTGTAGTCTGAAGCAGACTAGGACAACCTGAAGAATTTTAAGTGATATGAAGTGAGATACTTTTATAAGATTAAATTAGATGTCTAGACAACAAACAACTCCTGACGTGAGATGCTGAGAAAGTGGTCAAAGAATAAACTTTCAGTGAAACTATCAATGGTATTATTGGTGTATTGGAATGTGAAATATGATGGAGAAGGCTCAAAGATGATTTCACAGATTTAGTTCAAGCAATATATATATCCAGCCATGTAACCAATCTTGTTATACTGACAATGGCTAGATTTTTTTCCAGACAGCTCTCACATATATTAATCTCTCTCTCTCTCTCTCTCTCTCTCTCTCTCTCTCTCACACACACACACACACATACACACACACACACACACGTATCTGGAAAAATCCAGTCATAATGCCTCTATTTTGGCATGCGGGGTCTATTAGTGATCCAAGGAAGGACTGTGTCAATAGAGGCATAAGTATTGAATCAAGACTGAGGTGTTTTGAAAGGATAAAGGGAAGAGCAAACCAGAAAATTTAAAAATCCAAATATAAGTAATATTCTTTAAGTCAGAAGCCAATGAAATTTATGTTAGTTGAAAGAGGTTCAGAGTTTGTGGAGAGTTTAGAAGTTGAGAGATATAAAAGCCAGGATATATGTTGGTGAAAATGACTCAGTATAAAGAAATCATTCTGACACAGAAAGTAGAAAGGGGACAATTTCTGAAGTGAAGGCAAAAAAAGGAAGAGATAAAAATCACAAGTTATTATTTTTTGTTTTTGCCTGAGAAGGAAATCCAAACAGTATATACATTATGATAGGAAGAAAGATAAGAATATAGATTCAAACAGATCTGATCAATTTGATGGTAGATGCATGCAGATTTTATTGTTTTCCTTCTCTCAGTGAATAAGAGCTAAAGTTATCTGTGAATAGGCCACAAAAATGAAGTCTAAAATGATATAGGAGCAAGGAGACAATGTGACATAAGTACCTAAGAGAGTGCCTCTGTGCTATCAACTGTACTTCAACTTAATTCTGTATGAAGCAAGGTCATTTATTTTTTACCCTTATATGGCTCTCACTCCCATGTCCAAGTGGAATTCACCACACTTCCCTTTGGGTTACTCCTTGACCCTGAATACTGTTCTTTTCCCATAACACTCTCTGGCACTTTAGTGTTATAGTGGCCTCACTCTGGCATATTGTTAAGTGGCATAAAAAAGGTAAGAACTCTTTTGTCTTATAGTTCAGGGTATGTGTTAAATGACCCAAAAAAGGTAAGAACTCTTGTCTTATAGTTTAGGGTATGTGTTAAGTGGTTCAAAAAAAATAAGAACTTTTGTCTTATAATTCAGGGTATGCCTGGTACTTTTCACATAATATTCTCTTACTATGTTCTATTAAAGAAATAAGTGATACTTTATACATTGATAAAGTTTTAGTGAAGAGATACAATTTAAAACCCTCATCATAAATTTTACACATAATTCCCACAACATGGTAACTAAGAAATACAGCCCTCAACTTTAGGGTATAAGCACCAACATCTTTAATGATCTACTTGGAGTAATTAAAATGTCTTAATATTTCTGAAGCCTAATCTTTACTAATAAAACAAATCAATCAAATTTGTCAGCTGATGAACTTTATACTGGCATGTATTTGAATATATAGCTATATAGTATTATTCCATTTAGATACCATTGTTTATATTATTTCAATTAGACTAAAATTTTTACTGAAGATTTCAATATGTTCCTAAATAGTAATTTAAAGATTAACAGTAATTTTAGAAAAGAGGAGGTATTATTCATGTATTTGAGAGTGGATTACAGGAAATGATTGCATTAAACTGGCTTATGATGAGCACAATTTTAATAAAAATTCTTTATTGTCAGCCAAAATTACTTACAGAAAAAAAACAACACTTTTTTTCTTCTAGACATCACTGCTTCCACATATAAAACTTTTACCAAAAAATAATCTTTGTTCTAGATGTACAACCCATACACCTTAAATAACCTCCTGGTTGACTCAAAGGCAAATTAAACTTACCAAGAACAAACTGAAATCACAATCTTTCTACCCTTAAAGTCATTATTGTTCAGCATTCCTTATCTTAGCAAATGACAACTAGTTATATAAGCCAGAAACCACAATATCACAAACTAGTCTTCATTATCTAATCCATTATCATATTCTTCTCAATTTTTTTTTCACCTAAATACTGTGCAAAATTGTATAAGTCTTTCCAAATGCAAAACTACCTTCTTACTCCAAGATACTGCCATGTAATTCCTGGAATTCAGCAAAAGCCTTTTATTTTGCCTACAAGTACCTCAGCCTCTTTAAAATCATTTTATTTATCCTGCATTAAGAATTACTTTTACAAAGTTAAAATCTTATTTATGTTACTCCATGTACTTAAAAATAAAATTAAATAAAAAAGCAAATGTATTCCCATTGCTCTTAAACACTTTAGAGGACACAGAAAGCCTGGCTCCTGTGACTCTCTGTCTTTGCCTCAAATACACTCCCCATTCTCTCTAGATACCAGTCAAGCTGTCTTTTTTCACATTTTGCAAATGTGACATGCTTCTTCTTGTTCAAAGACACTTTCAGTTGCCTCCATTTCCTGGGACATTTTTCATTCCACCTCATACATCCTCCTATTTTGTAAAATTGTACTCTTCAAATTTCAATTTATTGTGTTTTTTAAATATTTATTTGTTTGTTTGTTTGTTTGACACAGAGAGAGACAGTCAGACAGACAGAGAGAGAGAGAGAGAGAGAGAGAGAGAGAGAGAGAGAGAGAGAGAGAGAGAGAGAGAGAAGGGGGAGGACCCAGAGCAGTTCCCATAGTTGCACGACATTAGTTTTCAATATAGTTTCATTCCACAAGTGGGCATGAGGCTGCACAGTGCAGGAACAGGGCTGACGGCCTCTCACATGGGCCCCCAAAAGAACCAAACTGGGGACACACCCGAGGTCAGCATATGGGTCTCAAAGGGCTGGGGCTGGGATCCGATCCTTGGACTGTGGGACTGCAAAGTGAGAGCTCAACCCACTGAGCCATCCTGGAATCCCCCCAGTGTCAACTTAAAAATTGTGTCTTCAGAGAATATTTCTCTTATATATCTGAAATGATGAACTCTACCTACACCATTTCAAGTTTACAACACTTGATATTTCATCAGAGTTGTGATATTTTACATGCATTTGTTTATTTCTGTGATTATTTGATAGATTACTGCCTATATCCCATTAGAGACTCCACAATCAAGGTTAAGAACTTTGCATACGGTAGTTTTCTTACAATTATCTCATTAATGTCAATGTTAAGCACATAGAATGTCCTCATTATGTACCTGAGTAAATTAATGAATAAAAATATACAGACACAATGATGTACAGCAATAGTGCTCCATAGAATATATAATAATTTCCTCCCAGCAAAACCATTATAGACTTGCTGGAAGCATTCTGTTTTAAGCTAACTAAAAAAGAATTATTTTTCTTTTTTTTTTTTTTTAGAAGCAAGATGCCACAGGCAATTCTGGAACCAATTGTTCAGAATTGTACAAGCTATAAGAGGATTCTGGAAACTTTTTGTTTGTTTTAACAGATGGCAGTGACTCATATAAAAAATAATACATCCTATATAAAAAATGAAATAAATTAAAATCAACAAAAATATGTTTAGGTAGAATTATCCTATAGAGGAAATATTTATTTTTCCAATGACTGTTCACCAACCATTACTCACATTTTTTTTATTTTCTTGGTCTGTCTCATTTAAAGCAAGTTTCTCTTATAATTGACAAAGATGAGGAGTTTCTTACACATAACATTCTTTATTTTGTTAATAAAGCATAAAATATATGGTATAATATTTAATAAACCAATTTAATATATATCAACAGTTACTCACTAGAATTTTTAAATTAAGCATCATACTCCTAATCAATACATATTTTAAACATCAAATAATGGAAAAGTTTCATAAAGGAAGTATTTTCTAGAATCAATATTTTTAAATAAGTGCATGCTGTGTAAAAGAATACTTCATTCCTAATTATATGGATTAGTCTTCAATTTATATTTGTTACAGCTTAAGTAAAATAGTCCGTGAAAAAGAATAGAGCAAACTATTTCCCTGGAGGCTCTGCCAGTCACTAGCTACTTGGCTTTGGGCAACATACACAGGCCTCCTGGATCTTGGTTTCCTCATATCTCAAATGAATGCACTACCCTTGATTATTTCTAAGGGGACATACAAAGCCATGATTCTGTGGTTTGATTTTCTAATTCAAATAGAATACAGTATTAATGTATTCAAAGGTTTTTATCCCTAGAGTTTCTTTAATGGGAAAATTAAAATAGCTTAAAGAAAATCACAAAAATATGAGAAAAAAGGGTAAGTAGACCTGGGAATTATTTCCCAATTTGAAAAATTTTGTTGCTGAGAGATTGTTTCCATGCTACACATTCTGACAAAATCCTTCAGAAAAGATGTCTATATTACCATTATTTGCTCTGACAAAATCAGCTATTAACAGTCTTATACTTCCTTTTCAAAACAGAGATTGAAGTGAGGATAAAAAATAAAATGTTGCCAACTCATTACTGTGCCAAAATTTAATTCAAGCTCATTATCATTTAAAAACTATAATCTTGTACTTTTTCAAGATGAGATATTCAGGGATACTGCATCATTATCTTTCCTTAGAGGCCATTAAAAATAAATTCTCTGCAGGAAAGTGAAGGCCAACAAAATCACCATCTCATCTATTTAAAACTGGAATATGTGTCATCTTTCTACATATTAGATTTACTTAGAAATTAATTTCCACATTGCAAACTAGAAATAATTAAATTATGTTTATATGTATTTACACATGTATATATTTATGTGTATGCATACCTACATATACACATGTTATAAAGTCAAAGTATCTATTATTAATAAAATTGTCTTCTGACATCCTTTTTCCAACTAATAATTAATCATAGCTACTCATTCAAATAAATTAAGTGAGTTCTAATTTAGTCTTTTAAATAGCCAATTATTCTTTATATAAAGTTATTATTTAGAAATCATGCTGTTGATGGGGAAGCTGGGATGGCTCAGTGGGTTAAGTGCTCACTTTGCAGCCTCGGGGACTGAGGATCGAATCCTGGCCCTGGCTAGTGTGGACCCACATGCTAAACTGGGGAGTTCCCCCAGTTTGGTTCTCACCAGGGCGAGACCCCAGCCCAGTTCCTGCCCTGTGCAGCCCCACCCACCTGTGGAATGAAACTATGTGAAAAAACCAATGATGTGTAACTATGGAGACTGTTCTGGACTCTCCCCCTTCTCTCTGTCTCTGTATCACTCTCTCTTTCTCTCTCTCTCTCTGTCAAAAACAATAAAAATAAATCTTTAAAACAAAATCATGCTGTTGGAGCAACTGAAATTAAGTAACATAATATTCAACATATTTTTGTATACATGTAATCAGATTGTTGAGGTTTGCTGAACAACAATTTTTTTTAATTAACCATGGTAATGAAACTTGTTTTGCTTTATTAACTGATTACTACATTTTTTTTTCTGAATTTGTGTTGTTCTTGGTTATTGTGCCATTTTATAGCATAGGTATATATCAGAATACGGAATCTGAAATGGAGCAAGTAGTTTGCTATAGTTTAGTTTTTATCTATTATATAATAAATACTCAAATTGTATATTGTTGCACCGTTAATATTAATTGTTCTTAATGTAAGAGATCTGAAATCTCATACTTAATTTAGTTTCAAAAGTACTTTTTAATAATAAGAAATTGTTTATTTCAATATTACTATAGATTCTTTGAATTAGTCATACACCCATATACAACATAAGAACCGGAAAATATTTAGTTGAATTTTTAAAATTAAATAAATACACACCTCAAGCATTATGCATTTTTTGTTCCATTTGAACTTTGACGGAAATAACCTCTTATAGGAATTATTGTGAAAGTTTTCTGGAATGCTATTGATCTGATCTGCTAGTTTCTGCTATTATTCTCTGGAATTCATATTTTACCACTTGCATTTAGTTGTGGTTATTTTGTCATTGTTCAACACCTCAATTTATAGAGAATAATAGGTAGATAGGATGGCATATTTATCTTTATACCCATGATAAGGGAGATCACAGAAAAACATCAGTTTAGGCTTAGATTTCCCTATAACTTTTTACTGTTAAATGAATCTTTACTCTGAGTGCTAATGCAGAGAGGGAATGAGCAATCTCCCAATGCCTCAGTTCACTAAGGTGGATGAAAGTCCCTTAACATTTTCATAGATTAAGTTCTCTATCTAGAATTAGGGGATGATAATAGCAGAAGGGGATGTATCAGTGGAAATTAGCTTGGGTTTTTTGTTTGTTTGTTTTTGTCAGAACAGTTGGACCTATTCTGCCTCTCTTTTTGCATTCTAACTCAAGCCAAAGGGTGGTGTCAAATCTGGACCTAGGTAGGGAAATACTTAGAAGGAACTCTTATTATGGTGGAGACTGCCTTCATCTCAGAAATCTACAATTATCTTAAAATCAAACACAAAAAGGCTTTTTCTTTTCTGTAGTGAGAAGTAACATAGTTTCCCAAATATTTATAAGAGAAAGTTAGATATTTAAAGCAAAATATCAGTGGGATCTGACATAAGTGGTTTCTTGTAGTCACCCAGTTCCTAGGACAAGGTGATGAGAAGGTTACTTTTGACTTTTTTTTTTTTTTTCCGCTCTTGCTCAGACTTGGGAGCATTAGAATTGAGTGATCTGTAGGGAGGAGTGAAGCCTGACTAATGTATGTTTATGACAAAGCAGAGAGTAAGAAATGGGCAAATGAGAATATCCAAACAGTGGGGATGGAAATATTATTTATTCAAGGGAACGTTGTTCCTATATTCAAAAGTGAACCATGAGGGATAGAGGCTATTTGACAATTTTGTGGACCAAACCCAATTTCTCTGACACCAGCTTTCCAGCCATTGAACCCTTTTCCTGTTGAGAAAGCACTCCTTTTGGAGCATCACTAAAGCATTTCTTTGGGAAGTTACAACACATCCTCTTCACTTGCAAACCAGTGAAGCTGTGAAATCTTAAAACCAGTCTCTAGGAAAACACTTTTTTCTCTCTTTTTCTCTTTCTTTCTTTTTTCTTTTTCTTTTCTTTTTTATTTTATTTTTTTGATGCAAAGATTTATTACTTATGGTTAAATTTTTTTATATTATTTTAAAATCATGTTTATATATTTACTATTTTTGTTTTATTTTTAAGTTATTTTATTATTATGATTATATTTTATTGTTAAATTTAATGGGGTGACATTGGGGGAGAAGGGGGTAGGGAGAGTTGTGGGGGGAGCTGGGAGTGGGCACCAGATATATGGTGGTGGAGTGGGACCTGATTCTAGGAGGTGGGCACATAATGCGATACATGGGTGATGTGATGTGAACTTGTACTTCTGGAAACTACCTAATTGTTACCAACCAATTGTTACCAACCAATCTCTCTCTCTCTCTCTCTCTCTCTCTCTCTCTCTCTCTTTCCTCTTTCTTTCTTTCTTTTTTGTTTCCCTTCATTTCTTTTCTTTTCTTTTCTTTTTTAAACAGTATATACCAGTCTTGAGTCTTTATTTTGTTTGTGAAAAAAAAGCAAAGATTTAACATTAACAAGTAATTATTAAAGCATACTATCCTTTAATGATGCTTTACTTCCAATATAGTCTGAAGTTCTTTAAAACTAAGTGCATTTTATACTTTTTTGTTATGAATAAATGTCAATTTATAAACCTGAAGCATTAAATGATAAATTTGCTTTTAGTATAATAGTGTGAAATTTATTTATATGTGATTTTAAAAACCTATTTTTCATTATTTTGTATGACCACTTAGTTATTTTTCAGATATAAAAGATAAAAGGACTCAGATAAATTTGTAGCCTATGGGATAATTAAGTATTATCCAAAAATTCATTAACACAGAGCCCCACAGTAAACCATATGGATAGAAATATTTAGGCAATCTATTTGAAAGTTAAAAAGTTTCCATTTATCCTAAGGTCTCCATATATGCAATGCACAAGTATTTGGCATGTTGCTTAAGTATAATATGTAATGTTTTCATATTTTATTTAAATAAAATATACTTGAAAATGTACAGTGATATTGTAAGCAAGAAAATGCCTTTGATTCTCACTAAGTATGCTATAATATCTTCCTTGTGACTTGTATTTACCACTGCTTTGAACTTCTGCAACATTGCCTTTAACTTAATAGTTCTTAAACGTGTTGGAAACGCTTCTATATAAAATTATTATTGAATACACAAAAACTCATATAAAAAGATAAGACTACTCAAAACTAACATGAATATAAAAAGATACGACAGCTCAGTAATTGATAAAATAATCACTTAATTTTATTTTTAAATAGAAATAGTAGCATTCTGAAATCCTCTAGTATTGATTTGTACTAGATGCAACAATCAGATTTGGCTCATGCTGGACTTTTCTAAATGCCAACAATGAAGTCTTGTATAAAAAAATATATCTCTGGGGAAGCCAGGATGGCTCAGTGGGTTAAGTGCTCGCTTTGCAGCCCTGGGGACAGGATCAAATCCCAGCCCCGGCCCATACAAACCCATATGCTAAACTGGACTGTGCTTCCTATGTGGAAGGCCCCCAGGTTGGTTCTTGCCCCGCCCCCAGTTGGGGCCGTGGCTGGATGGGTTGTGCTTCCCATGTAGGAGGCCCACAGCCCAGTTTCCACCCTGCAAGGCTCCACCCACCTGTGTGGAAAGAAACCATGTTGAAAAACTAATGTCGTACAACTATAGAGACTACTCTGGGCCCTCCCCCTTCTCTCTGTCTCTGTCAAAAACAATAAAATTATATATATATATCCCTTGAACTGTCATGTTGCTATATTATAGACAACTGATGGCAAATTTTGATGTTTCAAAAGCCATTGTCACCTGCAAACATCTCAGGTTAAATTAATTTTTGAGATTAAGACTCCGGTGTTTAAGCAGAATACTATAAGTATGAGAGATAGTAGAGATAAAAGCGGTAGTATGATCACAAAAGAAGGTGTTGAATTATTTCATCTTTAAATTTCTCAACCTCCATATTTGCAAAAAAGGGTTAATGCCTACACGCATATTAAACTTCAAAGTAGGATATTATTAACCTGGCCCTCATCCTGAACTCCACATATGAGATAATTAACCAGAAAAAATTCAAAAATCATAATTATACGTGCAAGTAAAAGAGTATTATAATATTTCACTGGTTCTGGTCTACAGTACATAGTTAGATATTCAAGAGGCAAAATGTGTTTCAAATTAGGAAATATTATATTTCAAAATTCTAATTTGATATACTATATATTGATTACTGTATCTCCTAACCAAAAATATAATATGTATGCAATGACACATAAATATTCATTTAAATTGGATAAATAAATGCTATGAATACTTCATATCACTTAGGTCATTTTCTAATTTTTTTTAATCAGAAAATAATTTTGTTTTATAAGATTTTTATTTGATGATTGCAATTAAGTTAGAATTTTGCTCTATGTAGTCAAAATATGAACATATCACAGAGTAAAATATACACTTTGCCTTAAATTTGAAAAGTCAATGTGAGATTTTTAGAACATTTTGTAATTTTAAAGAAAAGCTTTGGATTTCTAGAGATTTGTGTTTTCTCTGCCATTTAGATATTATTATAACTTCTTATAGCTTAAGAAGCAGTATTTCAGTGTCCAGTGTAAAGATCAAATTATGTAAGACATAGGAAAGAGTGCTAAGAACATATACCAGTCAATATGAATAACTAAGAAATTTCATGAATATATGTGATGTATTGGAATACAATTTGATGAAGGAAAGAATGGGGAAGCTCAGAATTAGAAATAAGCAGGGTGATGGGAAAAAAAGGGTGGGGTTGTTAAGGCTTTACTTCATTTCTGGTGAAACTATGCTGGAACTTTTTAATTTGACTTAAAAGGAAAATCATTACCAAAGGACAAAGTACAAAATTATGACAATTTGTATTAAATAATTTGAAAGAATTTTCAGAAGTTTTTATAGAATAGAAGTTAATTAAATGACTCATTAAGCAAACTCAGATCATATTAAGATTTAAAATTTTTATTGATAACATAAAAAAATTACATGTAAAGATTTAGAAAACTAAATGCAAACATCCCAGGTGATCTATGAAAGTAACTGATTTATACTGTGTTCTTTAAGTATATTTTAGTGATTACAAATTATGAAATAAAATCAAGGTCTTAATTACCTTAGGAATATCTATTTATACTTTCATCTACATGTGTATATATAGATATGCCTGAATCTATATATACATATCTAAGTATATAGTCTATATATTAAAATCAGGGGAAGCCAGGATGACTCAGTGGGTTAAGCACTCACTTTGCAGCCCTGGGAACTGAGGATTGAATCTTGGCCCTGGCCCATGCAGACCCATATGCTAAACTGGGGAGTGCCCTCAGTTCAGTTCTCACTGGAGTGAGACCCCAGCCCAGTTCCTGCCCTGTGCCATCCTGTGTCCACCTATGGAATGAAACGAGGTAGAAAAACCAATGACGTGCAACTATGGAGACTGTTCTGGGCACTCCCCCTTCTCTCTGTCTCTGTATCTCTCTCTCTGTGTGTCAAAACCAATAAAAAATAAATCTTAAAAAGAATCAGATTTAAAGATAAATAAAAGTTTACTTATTAATAAAAATGAAGATGGAGTAGTATTTAGAGATATTTTCCTAAATCTACAGTTATGACCTGATAATATAAAAGACAAAGCACTTATTTAATCTTTAAACTTTATCATTGAAAGTCACATTCTTTTGATTTATGAAATAAAATTTGACCCTAGCCAATCTCTCAGACATATCACATCCTGAGGGTTATGGGAAATTGATGATAATTTATTCATCATGATTCAATGTAAAAGGTAATAACACTGACATTTGTAAAGTACACAGCAGGAATTATGTTGATCTTTTTAGTTCTACTCATTTTTCTATGGCGTCATACAAGAAAAACTTAGCATCCCTTTATCTTTTCTTATGTGTTTCATTTTTTCTTGTGCTTTTATGATTTGCTTACATTGTTTTATTTGTGATGACTGTAATTTTGCTGGTTAATAACCTCAGACTAATTTAGCACTTAAAAATTTTAATTAGTTTCCAATATTTAAAACAACAAACCGTCTAAATATGAATATATGTACCAAAGACAACTCAAAATTGAGTTTAAAAAGTAGGCCAATAGCCTTATGTTTATGTTAGTATTTAACTTTCAAGGAATCTATTTACAAAAAGATGACATTTAAGTATGATCGTTTTAACTGTTTGATTTGTTTCAAAATGAAACATAATCAAAGATTAAATAAATATTGTTTACTATATATTGACAAATGTGTTTTGATGAAAAATAATAAATGTCAGTAAATTACTAATTCAGTAATTTGCATGCAAGAAAAAATTACATGTTAAAGTACTTTTAGAAAAAATGTTGATATTAATACAGAAAACTGTGCCATTATACCCTATTTTTGTTTATGACAAAATCAAGGCATGAAGTGATAATATTTGTAGAGATAAAATTTATTAAACAATAAAGATGATGTATTAATTTCCTAGGGTTTCTGTAACCAATTACCACATGGTGGCTTAAAACAAGAGAACAAATTTTCTCATAATTCTATAGGCCAGGATTCTGAAACCAAGAGGTGACAAGGGCATGTGCCTTCCGAAGTCTGTATTGTTCCTATGTCTTCCTAGATTCTGATGGCTTCCAGAAACCCTTGACATTCCTTGATTTGCGGATGTTCTTACAATCTCTATCTCCCTCTCACATGGCTTTCACTGTATCTGTTTGTGTCCTCTCCTTATCCTTTAAGGACATTAGTCATTAAATGGAGGGCCCAACCTAATATAGAATGATTTCAATATGATTACTCTACAAAGACACTTATTTCAAATAAGGACACCGTCATGGGTAACAGGCGTTAAAACTTGAACTCTTGTTTTTGGAAGGTGCAATTGCTAAATACGGTACTTTCAGTCTATGATTTTATTTAATTCTCAGATTAACCCAATAAGGTAAACACTAATACAGTAGACTCTGTTAACTGGAACTTCAGCAACCAGCACTTTCAAGCAAACCAGCATACAAATCAAAGAAATAATAACTACATTTATCCAGTATGGGTGCCAGTTAATTGAGAGTCTATTGTATACCATTTCCATTTACTTGAAATCCAATAACTTAGAAATAGGAGTTGTCATTGGAATTGTAATCCAGACAGCTTCAATTCAGAACTCAAAATCTTAACCATGTAGAACAATTATGTATTTTTCTAGCTAGGTGTCACAATTTGTGATAGCCTATCTTCTGACTTCATAGTATGTGCTTTTTCAATACATCACAGCCACTTCCTGAATATCCTTGTATATATTATTTCTATTCTTAATCTAGTTAGTCAATAACTAGAGTTATTGTTAAACATTACCAATCTTTTTTTTTCTAATTATTTGTGTTGATATTTACTGAGTACCCACTAAAACCAGAACTGATCTAGGTATACAGCACTGAAAAAAATAGACAATTTCTGTTTTCATACAGTTTATAGTCTACTGATAGGTTTACAGTTTGGTGTAGACCCCTTCATTATAAAAGAAAAAAATATAGATATACACACACACACACATGTACACACACACATATATTAGGATGAATAGATTTCCCTACCTAATACTATGATCATAGGATTCAGCTCATTTTAAAGAGTATTTTCTTAAAATATTATTGTAAGAAAAAAATATAGAAAGAATTTCAAGTCAGATTTTCAAAATAGAAGTAAGGATTGAAGTTCTGACATTTTATACAAACTGTAATTTGGGAATTTCTTAAGAAATAGAAATGTAATGTTTTATGTGTAAGTGAGGATTAGCTAATAGGAAAGCATCAGGGAAATTTTCTGAAATGCACGCCGAATGTTTCTGTCAGAAATGCTTCAGGTGTGCCATGGCTTGACTAATTCTGCAGTAGTGTTTAACTGTCAGTTGCACCTGTTGTCCAGTAATTGACTACTACTGAGAAACTGGATGACCTTTGAAAATGCCAACTTCTGATCAAGACCTGATGTAAAAGTCTGTAGGAGACTACAGATCTGTGTATACAAGTAAAATGCTGCTGCTTCTGCAGCTATCATTCTTTTACTCATAACACCAAATTAGTATAGACATTTAGTTGACACCTAAGGGTGATGACTATTGTTTTATATTCTAGGAATATTTTGAGTTAAAAACTGTAGGACCAGCAAAAAATAAAAAACTATAATAAAACAAATTTGAAGAGCACTATCTAGAGTATTTTTTGTGTTGTTATGTTGCTGAATATTTAACAAGTTAAAATTATATGTTGGAAAATATATCACAAAGATTTGTTTGGCTTTTTATGGTGTAGCTTATAATAAAAACACGTTTACTTATATGCAGAATGCAAAGGAGAAAATAAGTGGACAAACAAAACAGAAAAAAGACTCTATAGAGAACAAATTGATGGCCGCCAAATAAGAGGAGGCTTTGGGGGCTGGGTGAAAAAGATGGAGGGATTACAAATTGGTCGTTTTGAAACAGTTATGGCGTTGTGACCTACAGCATAGGAAATACAGTCACTAGCATTGTAATAGCAGAAAGATAGTAATCAGGGGATCACTTTATACATTTATATAAATGTCTAAACCTATGCTCTACACCTGAAACTAATATAATATGGTTGTCAACTATATTTGAAAAACAAAACAAAACAAATCAGGGATCACTTCTGTTGTATTTTGTTTCTCCCATGAAATGGTTGGATCATTTTGTGGGTATAAATGTCATTATTGTGTGAATTAAAACGTTATAATTATTTATTTATTTTTTTTTATCTTTTAACAT
>PVKE010012268.1:16204-26204 GCA_004027555.1 Craseonycteris thonglongyai
AGTGCATAGTTATTTCTATTTTACTTTTTGACAGATAGAGAGAGAGACAGAGACAGAGACAGTTAGAGAACCAAACTGTGGGAACTCCGCAGTTCAGCACGTGGGTCCTGCCTGGGCCGGAGCCGGGATTCGATCCTCGGTCCTCATGGCCTCAAAGCGAGCGCTCAACCCGCTGAGCCGTCCCGGCTTTCCCCAAAAAGTTATAATTATAATGATAAATCATTCTGGTGTTATTTAAAGGTAGTTTGGATAACTCACTTAAATATAAAAGACATCTACATAAGACTACTACTATTGTTAGTGGAAATCAATGTGATATAATCAAGATAATATAACATGAAAACACAATTTGGTATTTTTTAATTATACTTGATACTTAGACTAGTAATAGAATATTATTTGACAGAACCAAAATATTCTAAAACATTATACAAAAAGAATTCGATTGTATTGATCTCCCAAATATACTATGTATGGTCAGTTTTTCTTGGGATGTAAAGTCAAATTTTTAGTATTACAAAAAACTTGTGGGGGAAGCCAGGATGGCTTAGTGGGTTAAACGCTCACTTTGCAGCCCTGGGGACTGAGGATCAAATTTTGGTTCTGGCCCGTGTGGACCCATATTCTAAACTGGGGTGTGCTTCACATGTGGGAGTCCCCTAGCCCGGTTCCTGCCCTGCGAGGCCTCTGCCCACCTGTGTGGAATGAAACCATGTTGAAAACTGATGATGTACAACTATGGAGACTGCTCCGGGCCCTCCCCTTTCTCTCTGTCTCTATCTCTGTCAAAAACAAACAAACAAACAAACAATAAATCTTTTTTTTTTTAAGTTGTGAGTCTTTGAATATAGCACCCATTTTTTAAAAAAGATTTATTTTATTGATTTTGACAGACAGACAGAAAAACAGAGACAGAGAGAGGCAGAGAGAAGGAGGAGAGCCCAAAGCAGTCTCCATAGTTGTAAGTCATCAGTCTTTAAAATGGTTTAGTTCCACACAGGTGGGCAGGGGCCGAGCAGGGCAGGAACTGGGCTGGGGGCCTCCCACATGGGAGGCATGCCTCCTTGAGCCAGGGACGAAACGAGGGGCACTGGGGTGAGAACCGAACTGGGAGCCTCCTGCATGGGAGGTACACCCTAGTGCAGCATATGTGTACACATGGGCCAGGGCCGGGATTCGATCCTCAGTCCCCGGGGCTTCAAAGTGAGTGCTTAGCCCACTGAGCCATCCCAGCTTTCCCAGCACACATTTCTGAGTTTTTGTTGATATCATCATCTTCCCTGTATGTTTTATTTAATTTCATAAGATAAATTTTATTCTCAACTACCCATGCCATGGAAAAATAAGTTTCTCCAGATTTATTTTTATCCTCTATATTTTGTGATTTTTGTAACTGAGTTTGTTTTATTTTGTCTTTTGTCTGACATTCTTATAACTGACTTTCTGGAACAAGTCTACTAGTTAATTATACATGACCGAATAACATAAATTTTAAAATGTTAACTTTCCTTTAGCTGTTATTTAATTGCTAGTTGTATTTCTCATTTAATTCAGTATTGTCTTTAATGACTGTAGCAAGCACTATAATTTATAAATTAAGTATAATACAAAGAATGAACAAATAATATAGTAATAAAAAATCTATTAGTGATTATGATTGGGGTGTTATTGACATTTTATTATTTATCACCATTTCTTTGGAATAAAAGTGCACATATTTTTAACTTCAATATAAAAGAAACTAAGAATTAAATATAAAAAAGTTTGAGAATGAATTATTGACACATAGTAAAGAACTGGCTTTATTATAGATATGGATCTAACATAGTATGCTCTAAACCAGGGGTATCCAAACTTTTGTCTTCCCTGGACCACAACAGAAAAAGAATTGTCTTGTGCCATACATAAAATACACTAAGGGAAACGATAATTGATGAACTTAAAAAAAATTGTTTTAATCTCATAATGTTTAAAGAAAGATTACGAATTTGTGTTGGGCCACATTCAAAGCTGTCCCTGGTCACATGTAGTTGGATAAACCCTGCTATATCGTTTACTATACAACTTTGCTATTTGAACTACAATTTGAGGAATCTCCAAGCCCTAGAGACTCGTGAGTAATCATGTTGTGAACAGTAGCAATGGCCTCAGACAGATCTACTAAATCAGGGTGGACTTCAATGAGGTTCTAGGTTCTCGTTTGTATGATTTTTAGAAGCACTGTTGGAGACCACATCAAACATAATGTTCCCTGTTAAAGTATAGTTCTACAGTCCAGAAGTTATGTTACATATGATATCTTCTGCATCTATGTAGAACACTTTAATTCTTTCAAATTTCTGAGGTAGCAAACAGTGCATTTACAAAATAGAACTCTGAATATCACAAACATACTTAATAAAAATGACTATCTTCAAGAATACTTAGTTAACATACTAAAGAATAAAAGGAACAATGAAAAAAATGAAGAAAATCATTTTGGTTTAAGGGTTAGAAGAGGACTAAGGAGAAAGATTAGATCTATAATGTAATATTTTTCCTTCGATTTTAGGCTGAGAATTTGCTTATATGGAGATAAAAAATACTTTTACGTTTCATTCAGTAATTTATCAGATAGTAAGTATATATATTTACCCAGATGTTAGATATTATATATACCTATAAGACTATATTACCAGTGAAGTTTTGTATGTAGCAATTTCTAAAAATATTGTATGTATGCTAATTATATAAAAGTGGAAATGTACTTTCTAATGCCTCTTTTCGAATAATTTTATATATATTACAAAAATTTTATATAACTTTCAGTAGGTTTTACATCAAAAATTATATATCACTTGTTCATAAAATATGGCAAGACTGCCAAGTCTCACACACTCCTAGTACAGTCTTTAAAAATACGTAAGATGGGGAAGCCGGGATGGCTCAGTGGGTTAAGCGCTCACTTTGCAGCGCCAGGGACCGAGGATCGAATCCTGGCCCCAGACCGTGTGGACCCATATGCTGAACTGGGAGCTCCCCCAGTTCAGTTCTCTCTCTGTCTCTGTATCTCTCTCTCTCTCTCTCTCTCTCTCTGTCAAAATAAATAAGTAAATAAATAAATATTAAAAATATGTATTAAAAAAAATTAAAAAAAATACGTAAGATATTTTCTATAGCTTGGTAAAGGAAACCTTAGAATTAAAATGCTTCTCTGTGTAACAAAAAGAAATGAAATCAAGTCTGATTAATAAGGCTTAGTGAAAATATCTAGAAAGAAATTATTTACTACTTTGAACTACTCATCATGCAAAGCTTGAATCAATCATATTCTTGGGGCAATGAATAGAAACAACAAAAGACATGGTGGAGGCCAACATTTTTAAAGAGTCTTTTGAATTATTACGTATGTCTGGCACTATTTTCCAAGCATAAGTCTATGGTGGCACTTTCATGGGTTTTTATTGGTCTGGGAGACTCTACTTAGCTTTTGAATACATACTCTGTTGTCCATCCAAGTTTAGGGGACCCTGAAATATATAAATATGCTGAAAGCCCACAGGGGAATACCTTTGCCACTTTTGTCAGACTTCTGACCTGTCAAAGTCAATTTATATTTAGTCCTGACAGAGAAAAGGCAAAGGTAGTTGTTGGAGTCTTGAAAGATATTATCTCAGAAAATTCTGATTCACAAAAATAATTAAATTTGACATGATGTTGAATTTGCTTCCATTTTTGCTGATAAATCTGTATAACCCAAATTTTCTATAAGGAGTATGGTTTTAAATAATCAATCTGAAATTCATTTCTGCTGCTGTGGTATATCATATACTTACTAAATTAACAAAAATGTAGCAATGAAACCAATGAGACAATAAAATATGTTAAAATAAATTTGCTTTGCTGCTTCTAACATACATATAACTTAAAAATCTTTTGTAAAATTCACAAACGTTGGGGCAGAAACAGTGCTATATTGTAAGTCAGCTTTTCGGATAAGATTCTAAAATATATATTTTTCAATAAAATTTAGTATGAGTAAATAGCACCTTTGTGTTGCTATATGTTTATTTTGCTTTGTCTTACATTTGCTATGCAAAATGAGAAATTGTGTAAGTTTACTGTTCAATAGCGTTTTGAAGTATAGTTTTAAACTTAATACTAACATTACATTAAAAGTATAACCCACAGGGAAATACCATAAACAAAACAAAATTAAACTAAATTTTAGTTTAAATTTTAAAACATTTATTTAAAAACATTTTTTTTAATCCTACATAAAAATTAGTGTCATCTGACTTTTTTTAGTTTGATTTTTTTCTGCTTCATTCTTTCCTTCAATACATATGCAAATTATTCAGCATTTAATATAACCAAATCCCAAATCTTCATTTAAATCTGATATATTAACTCATTTATTTCAGTTAACTTAACCTTTATAATTTCAAACATGGGATAATTTTGCTTTCTGTTTAATATGGATTAGTATTTACCTTTCATTATGACAGGCAAAATCTAAAACTGAA
The DNA here is from genome assembly GCA_004027555.1 of Craseonycteris thonglongyai. Lineage (NCBI taxonomy): Eukaryota > Metazoa > Chordata > Mammalia > Chiroptera > Craseonycteridae > Craseonycteris > Craseonycteris thonglongyai. The sequence continues at coordinate 20,710 of PVKE010012268.1, forward strand.
TTACAATCTCATTCTGACTTCTAATATTTATTTTAGTATTAGTAATACTAAATATTTTCATTTTACCATGTAACTGAACAGTAAATAATGGTTAGTCAGATTTAGCTCAATTGCTCTAGATGTCCTAAATACTAAGAAACCCCTCCTTTATTTAAGCTGACAACATTTTTAAGAGCACGGCTTAAAGTTCAAGTTCAACTGATTTATACTGCATATTGTTAACTATAAAATATAACATCTTTAAAATATGGAATTACACAGTATTTTATACATATATGCAATATTGATCAATATCAACCAATAAAGTGGGCTTAAGACATTTTAATCTGAATAACACATTATTTAAGACTATAATTTATAAATTTAAAACAATTTGATAAAATTTAATTTTGATAGCTATGTCTACATTTTATTTAAATTTCTAAACTTATGTTAGTAAGCAAAGCTAGAGCATGTTTAATACTCTAAATTCAAAATAGATTAAATTAAAACTATCATTGTTTCATTCTCTAAATCACTAAAATAAAGAAAATATATTATTTTTAATAGTTCCCAAAATTATACTTTAAAACATATGTTTATTAATAATGACTGGTTTTCTTGTATCCAGAATAGACATAACCAAGAATGTTAACAAAAATTATGACTGAATTTCCAGGAAAGTCCTTCAGCAATATATGCTTCTAATAATTTTATTATCACTACCTTGTAAGCCATTGCTCTATAAATAATTACATGAAAGCTATAAAAGAACCAGTAAAACCTCCTGAGGAAGAAGAATATTGGTTTAATAGAAAGCAAGATTTTCTAGAAAATGATAACTGCCACTTTCAATTTGTATTTAGCTTGCGTGTTATTAACAGTGTTTCTTAGGACCTCCCAATCCCACTATAAAGAATCTTTCAATTTTGCCTTTAAAGAGGTATTTGCAAAATTGAAATACAGCAGAAAATGGAATAGAAGGAGAAGCATGGCATTAAGAGAAAAATCCAAAATAATAAAATGACTACCATTTACTAATATTTATTATATGCTAGGAACTCTTTTTTTTTAACTTACTTTATTGTTTTTGACAAAGAGGGACAGAGACAGAGAGAAGAGGGAGGGCCCAGAGCAGTCTCCTTAGTTGTATGTCCTCAGTTTTCAACATGGTGTCCTTCCACAGGGGTGGGCCAGAGCCATGCATGGTAGGCACACCCCCTCAAGCCAGGGGCCGAACTTGGGGGCAAGAACTAAACTGGGGTCTCCTGTAAGGGAAGCATACCCCAGTTCAGCATATAGGTCCTCATGGGCTGGGTCATAATTTGAACCTCGGTCCCTGGTCCCTGGGGCTGCAAAGTGAGCACTTTTTAACCTGATGAGCCATCTCGGCTTCCCAATAGAAACTCTTTTAAGCACTTTATATATATTATTAGTAACTCAATTCTTCCACCAACACTTGGAGTGAGGTCTATTTACTATCTCTCTATAATTTTTTTAAAGAGGATAACACTGAGTAGTATTGTAAACTATATTTTACTGATGTTTAGTTTTCTCAATTTTAAACCATTATGAAAGATACATTTACAAATAATGATACCATAAACTCATAAAGGGGAAAATTATTCCAGGCTACACAGAAATACTTGGTAAAGCGTAGTCTCAGCTCTAAGTCATCAACCATTTTCTCTTAACCACACTAAGACACATGTTGTCATTGTGTAGAAAGCAATGGAAGAAATAGTTCTGGGCTAAACATATTCATTGAATATTATTTCAAGTTTAAATTTCAGGCAATCAGTGACTAAAATAGACTGCATTAGTGGTGAATGAAGGCTTTGACTCTTGGAAAAAGCCACTCAAAAGCACCCTGACCTAAAAAAGAACTTGTGGGAAAAAAAAGATGAAACCAAAAGGGAAAGTTATAACAGAACAAAGAAAATGTCCATATGCATTCTCAAGTCTATCATTCATTTTGTAGAAAAGTAATATTAAAATATTAGAAACACACTTAACTGAATTTATATGATATGCATGCAAAAGACACATTAAATATATTTTGCATCCTGTACTGTATTATATGGTTTCTCAACACATTCTTGTTGATTTTATGCAAGTTTAATGAAAGTACATCTTGCTACCTGAATAAAGAAGACCATGGCGTTGGAAGATTCATAAATAGCAATTTCAGGTATGAATCTAATATCAAAAATAAGCAGATCAGTAAAACAGCAATGTTTGTAGAAAACTGTCCCACTAAGTTTTTCTTCTGGTACATATCACACTATTTGCATGTCACACTTATGCTACTCACATACCATAAGTAAAGTCATGCATTATTTAGATAATCTTTTTTTCCCTTTATTTAATCCAACATTGTGCCACTAAATCTTTCTTAATATTGTTTCCTCTGGCTCAAAGCATTACCTATTTATTCAGATTATTTCACTGTCTGTTTTGTTCCTTCAGTAAATTGTGTTTTCAAACTAAAGTTGTCTCGCTTTCATAATCTCTATGGTTATGTTTTTCCCTTTTTCTGTATTTTAAGATGTTGCTTAATCATACAGTGTTGTATGTTGTGCATTCAACTCAAGCTATTGCTTAATAATTCTTTGACACCAAATTCTAAAATGCCCTCTATTTGTGAAATGTCTTACCATTTTGAGGCACATTTATTTGGAAATTATGTGGAAAATGTAATAGATTTTTTCACAAGAAACACTGAAACAGTATATCACAATTTGTCCAATAAGAATAATGTCATCTACTTGTCAAGATGCCATAATTTTTTCTTTCTTTCTTTTTTTTTTTTTTAACTGAACTGGAGGCCTCACCACATTGGGGAAGCACACTCCAGTTCAGCATGTGGGTCCTCCTGGGCCAGAGCCGGGATTCAATCCTCGGTCCTTGGGGCTTCAAAGTGTGCGTTTAACCCGCTGAGCCATTCCAGCTTTCCCATGTAATTCTTTCAATATTACTAATTGTGTTTTTTGATAAAGTTATTAAACTCTGTATGTGTCTACTTAACAATCTGACAAAGAGGATCAGTATAGTATCTATTTCACATGTTTGTAGTAAGAATTAGGCTAAAATATTTAGATATTTTTGGTCAATAGTAAGTATGTAATTGTGGGATATTTATTATTATTATTATTATTATGGATCAATATTAATGGGAAAAAACTACAAAAATTAATGATAAAGAAAGAGCAACTTAACTTATAAGCAGTAAATATCTCCTTAGAAAATTATATGATCATAAAATATTTCTTGAACCTATTAGTGTGCTTTATACAAACATAGAAATGATAGTGACAGAATATTTAAATATAACTGTGCTAACTCCTTTAATTTATACCTGTTTAAAATAATATTTTTAAATTAGGTCATTTAAAATTATAATTGTGTATCTCAAATGGGCATGAAGCATTGCCTAGTGTTTTTATGATTTGATATATCACACTCTGAATGATGATTTCGTCTTTATCTCGTTCCTCTATTACCATACTTTTCCCTCTGTTTATTCCCCATGCATAGTAGATGCTGCTGCCTTATAATTTGTTTAAAATAATTCATTTGATTATATTGAATTTATTTCCCCAACTCCCAGTATGAAATTCTATCTGTACCCTTTCGTTGTTTTTCAATTCTTCTATACTAGAAGAAATTTTACTTCTCTTACTTAAAATGAGTTCCTTCTTGTAGTATGAACTCCAAAGCTGCCTGTAGTTCTAAGGATGTCTTTTGCCTACATTATTATCTTATCTTGTTATCATTCTCTTTACTTACAAAGAGTTTCTAATATCTCACATCTTAAAACACATGCCCTAACATTCCTACTTGAAAATGGCTTAAATAGCTAAGTTATTTAGTGATAGTCCACAAAATAGCATAACTGATAACACTAGAACTGACCACCTCCAATTATATTAAATATCATCCCAGCCTCACATGTTCCACTAATTACTCATTTATTTTTATGTCCTCCTTCAAAAAGCATGGTCTTAATTATTCACATAATTATCCCATTTCAATCAGAATTGCCTTTCCACCACTTCATGGAACTTGTACTTTTCAAGATCATAAATTACTTCTTCAATTCCATATGCCATTCTTATCCTACTTAATTTGACATCATTCTTATAACACAATTATTCCTCTGTTTTTACTACAATCTCCTAAATGGAATGATAGGTTTTTGTTTGTTTGTTTATTTGTTTAAATCTTTGTTTGGCTCTTAACCCTAACAAAAGTAAGCTTCCTAGAATTTCCAAGTTTCATTCCTAGCATAACTTCTCTCTGTGCTCTTTCCTTGGGAATCTACCCTATGTATTGGCTTTAAATACCTTGGAATTGTTTCTGTATCTTATTAAACATTCCAAACACCTTTTCAATAATTTTAATTTTATTATTATTTCAATTAAAATGCTCAAAATAGAATTCTTATATTTCCCTGACAAACCTAGTCAACCTTCCCTTGTTTTCATCTCTCTATAGAGCAACTTTGCAACTAAAATTCACTAGCAACTGAAAACAAAAAATGTGGATACTTTTTTTATTCTTTATTCTTTCTTTCTATCCTTATATTACATCACTTTTGTGCAGACATACTTTCTCTGTTTCCACAGCATTGATTTCATTCTGTTGAGTTGTTAGAGGACACCTATAGCTTTTATCCTAATATCATGATAAAGGCTTTCTCTTCAAGATAATCTTTTCTTCTTAATTTTTTTCTCCTTCAAGAAAAAAATTTCAAAATTAAGTGCATTTTTGTGTGTATTTGTCTAGGGAAATAATCTCACAATGACATTTTCTTCCTCTGTAAAACACAGATAAAAGACTATCATGAGAATTCAATGAGATGATGTACATAAAAATTTTAGTAAAGGTTCACCTATTACAATTTATACTTAAGTAATTTAATCACCTTCAAATGAGTTTTGAAAGATCTAATGTGACAATATTTTATATAAAATATTGTCACTATTGATGCCATAATGGTGATTTAAAATATTCTTACAAGTAATTGTAATAGCTCATGACATTTTACATTAGCCTATAAAATTCTTTAGTTTTTCTCCATAGTCAAATTAATTTGTAATTGTAGCTTAGAAAGAATCATTAGCAAATGCTTAAAGGCAATAAATGATCTACAGATAATCTTACTGACTGATTTCACATTTTTTAGTTTTAGTTTTTGCTTGCCTTTGGTTGTTTATAGTTTAAATGACAAAGATCAACCAGAAGGACAGCATAGAAACCTATCACTGTGAACTGAAGGCCAATTAAGCAGAATTCCTGAGTCACAGGGTGGCATTGTTTCAGAAGACAAATATAGGATGAAAAACAAGTTATCAGAAAGATCTCTAAAGGAACTCTAGAGAAGTGGTAATACTTTTATAGTTTTAAGACATAAAATGATATGTTCATGTTGAAGCTATCCTTAGCATATTGTCATCAAATAAACATTATGGTTTTGTAAACTTTATGTTATATTGTGCTGTAATCACATGCAG
>PVKE010012268.1:27670-38840 GCA_004027555.1 Craseonycteris thonglongyai
GCATAGTTATTTCTATTTTACTTTTTGACAGATAGAGAGAGAGACAGAGACAGAGACAGTTAGAGAACCGAACTGTGGGAACTCCCCAGTTCAGCACGTGGGTCCTGCCTGGGCCGGAGCCGGGATTCGATCCTCGGTCCTCATGGCCTCAAAGCGAGCGCTCAACCCGCTGAGCCGTCCCGGCTTTCCCCCCAAACATTTTTATGAGTGCTTTTTTGTTTCAGTTTTTTAAATATTGCAAATATTTTTATGGTTTCTTATTTTTCATATGCATTTTCTGAAGTATTTTTAGTACCAAATTATGTTATTTTGGCTATATTATTGTTATTATGTTGTTGATGGTTTGTTTGTTTGTTTGTTTTGTCTTTCCATTATGGCCAAAGAAGAAGTTATGTACATAATTTTTAATTGGGTATTTTCTTAGACACTTTTTATTGGAAGAGAATATGGTCGACTTGCAGTTTAGGTATGCCAAAAAGAAATGACTACTTTCCAGAATAAGCTTATAATTGCCATCATTTTTTGTTTGTTTGTTTATGCCACAAAGAAACTTCATACTGTTTCTTAACATTAACTCTTAGCCATATTAGAACCTCTACATGTTTTTATTTTTTTAACACAAGGTAAGGTAAAATCCTTAATATTACTCATAATATGTAAGTCCATACTTACACAATTTCAATATACCCACAGTATTTTAAAACTGCCATTTTGCGAATATAAATGTGATAAAGATATATAATCTTCCTAAAAGGTACTATACATAGCAACTAACAAAATTTTGCTTAAGTCACTGATGTGTGTGTGTGTGTGTTTATATATGTGTGTTTATGTTGCTATGCATACTGTGTTTTTGTGTCTGGATAAAAGACCTAAAGATATTGTGATTATTTCAGCAATTTCATAAACAAAAGGTCAGGAGATGAAGCAAATATATTGCTATAAAAATTCCTTTATCATTTGCAGAACAAGAGTAGAACTATAATATTTCAGAATTCCTCTCCAGTTTAAGTTGGCTCTATAAATGGAAGATCTAGAATAGAACATATACAAGAGAACATGGGCAGGATCATACACAGTGGCTCCATAAAGTACAATGCGAAATTTGAAAAAAACAAACAAGCATATTTTTACCTTTTGTGAACCTTAACATAAGTTACCAAAAATAGAAAAATTATTTTATTTTATTTGTTCCTAAATGAATAAATCCATTTTTTCTTTTTTTCTTTTTAAATTTCATTTTATTTTGTTTTTATTCTTTTTGGGGGGTGGTAGGGGGGAAGGCATGCCATTATGATTTGGTACAGTCAGTGTATTCTATTGTAGAGCTCTGGCTTTTCAGTTAAAATTATTTCTTTAGGTTTTGGAATTGTTTGCAAATGTGCATCAGTTACTACCTTTACCCTTCATATCCTAAATCTTCAGGGCCTCATTTTATCTTAATCCAATTTTCACTTTTGCTTTTCTCCTGCATCAGATAAATGAATTTTTTAGAACAGCCTTTACAATTTTTGAAGCCTGTTTTATAAGATTGCACTAATCAGAGGGTGGAGTAAAGAACAAAATCAGTAAGAAAAAAAATGCACCCATATTTTTTTTTTAATCAACTATAAATGTGAGAGTGAGACCACAGAACAGCTAGTAGCCCTGGCTGCATTATCTATGCAGCAGCAGCAGCATCTTCTGGACAAAAGAAAAAAATGTGAAATGACAGCAACAAGATTATAATTAGTGGAATATAGTAACTTGCTAATAAAACAATTTCTTTTCAGGTAATTATTAGAAATATAAATACAACTGAAAATATTAAGCATATCAGTTCTAACAAGTGTTTATGTCTCCAAATTAATCTCACTTAAAAATGGTACTTTGTAGATGTTTTGACACCATGCATTTTTAAGATTATCCTAGATAATTATGAGATATAATTAGATCTGATGTTAAAGATAGTTATGTGCATTTTTGTTTTTAGTTTTTACATTGTGACAACTATCACCTAGGTGTTTTATATTGAAACTTGCACTGAATTTAGTATATTATCAAACACTGTAATCAACCATGTACAGTAAACAATGACATGTGTAATAGTTATTTTAAAATATAACAAGTTGAAATTTGTTTTCTTGCTCAGGAATTTGAAATGAATTTTTGTTGTTTAAAGGTATTGATTAAATCCTATGTACAATATAAGTTGAGCAGAAGGGAAAGCAGTAATTATATTTAAATGACGTTGCCCAACCTTCTTTCCCTAAGGTTGCAAGACTAATTCAGATGTTTTTCCAAGAGGGGACTCAGTTTGGGCCTATAGAGCATATGGTAATACAAATAATTACACCTCAGTTTACTAGTCCCAGAATCAGACATTAACTGGAGACAATTTTATAAATTGTATATAAAAATAAAATGAGCAGTGTTCTCAGTTTCTGCTTTCTTTGAGCAAATGTGCTCCCATTTTATTTATGCAAAATCTATCTGTGTGTAGAGTTCTGAATCTGTGGTAGTTATTATGGGAAGACCTACATGTGACAACATTAGTGAGCAATGTAAACTTCACTACATAGTTTTGGAAAAAACTTAAATTTGGCAAAATAGGTTAGTATCACAAACCTCTGGAAAATGATTATAAAATTGCAATAAACATTAGATATTTTCATTACCTTCTGCCTTGAGTACCTCAGCAAACTGCCTGCTCACCCATTAATAACTACACATTTTTCCCACTTGTGTTACCGAAAGTTGCTTTTCTCTTAGTTAGCTATTGAGTTCTAGAGTTTGAAATTTTTGAATTACTTTCTCATTAAATGTCAGTCTCTAGTTCAAGAAATTCTTGGACTAGCTGCTTAGAAAGCAAAGTAGTCTCCACATGATTACATATACTAATTACTAGCCTACTTCTCTCTCTTTCTCTCTCTTCCTATTTTCTGCTTCAATGGATCTTTCCATTAAGAACTTCTAGAAATTAATTTTTTTTGAAAACAGGTATTTTTTTTCAGTGCTTACATATTAAATATTGCCAAGTTCCACATGTGAGAGGCTTAAATGATTTTTTTGATCAAAGCCTGAAATGTATTACATTTACAAAATGATTTTAAAACTCCATATGAAAATTTTAATCTGTATATTTCCTTAGCACACTTTATATTTTAAATGTAATCAATATCCCTAGGCAGGACAAGCCAGGCAATAAAAGTAAATTTTTTTTTTCTGTCTTTATCCCTTAGTCAGCACTGTGCCAACGTTTGTGGGAAAGTACCTCAAAAAAGTTTATGATGTGATGACTGTCTTGCAACTTCCTTGTATAACATAGCAACTTTCAGTTTTAGGCAAGATCACTTTTCAGATACAGACTTCTAGATGGAGAGAGAGAGGATAGAGGTGAATTATTTTACCTCTATTTGCAGCTACTCCTTAAAGCCTGCACAGTGCATAGTCACATGTGTGTGGTTTATTATGCTTGTTAGTGTTAGTCCCCAGATACACTATCTATATTTTACCTGCTTCTGAATTCATAGATCAGATGTTTATAAGTGGGAACCATCTTTCCTTTCTTGGAACCACTCATTTTAATTGAAGGATGGAGGTCAGAGCATGACTTGTTATATGCTATAGCCTTCTTCTTCCCATAATACATGAATATCCTCTGGGATAAGAAGTATTTCATGCAGGAGACTCAGATCGGACATAGTACCACTGCCTGATAGAATTCAAAGTATAATTCACCATTTTCTGAAGTGTCTCTAAGCATTTTGTGCAGTGAACTATTTTTTTTTCCTTATATGACTACAATTTAAAGGACTTACATAGGGATTGATGATGATAATATTGATGTTGGATGGAAGAATGTTGCCTAACTGCTTTTGTGTAGATAAAGCACTCTGTATAATTTAAATCTATTGAAAATATAATAAAGTCAGCTGGAAATCCCATTTTCTTTCTCTATAGGATCCTATTAAATATGCCTCAGAAAAATCAGGACTACTTGATATCAGGTAAATTTACAGTGGATCTAGGTACCCTACAGTCAATGAAATGTTCAAATAATAATGACTGGATTTAAGACCATACTCCAGAAGTTATTAAGGCTTGAAATAATATGAAGTAAAAGCAATGGAAACTGACACTATTACTCTTTGTTAGAAATGATAAATGTTAGGTTTAAGAGAAGTTTGGAGGCAAGGAAACTCCAGATATTTATGTTGAGAAAGGATCAGGCCAGTTGGTTCTCTGCCTTTTAGTAAGATATTCTTGGAGGGGAAGAACTAAATGATATAAAACTAGGCCTAACCTGAAGCAGCTTTCATTTTAGTCATGAAATGAAAGAAGCAGGAGTGTTCTCCTCTAAGTAGTAATTAATAAATAATTTTATGAAAAAGTAAAATCTGAGCTACATAATTTTTCAGATCCAGGCAGGTGTTTAGTTCTCTCTTCTTCTCTCATTAATTTCTGTGATGGAAAGTGATATGACTATTTTGGGTAGTAACAGTTGTGAGAATTTTGAAGAACTCATAACATTAAGGAAGCACAATTTCCAGTTGTTCAGGTCTTGTTTGAATGTCTTTACTCTATTGTAAATTATTTTGGCAAAAGACTCTGTACTGATGTGTGTGCTTACACCAACACATACACACATCCCCTACACATATTATTTGGCTTCAAGAGACTACTGAAGTGCAATAAAAAAATGTTATTAGAGTAAAAATAGAAGTTTATTTTGTTTTTCTACTTGAGAATACACACATTTAAAAAAAAGGCAAAATATTTAAATAGGCACTTCAGGAAAAAATAGCTAAATAGTTCGCATCATTAATTAAAAAGTAGACTAAAATGAGCCCAAAACAAAATCTAGCATATAGCTTTAAATCTTAAAATAACAATAACAATAAAAGCAATCTAAATAACATTATGTAGCATAATGTTGGTGGTAGGATATGTTTGTTCAGTCATTCCATTCAACAAGGTTTTGTTGTTCAGTTTGTAAGTCTTGCCATTATCACTCTTAACTTGTTCCTAAATACGTTTTTTATGCTATTGTAAATAATTTTTTTAATTTTAATTTTTTTAATTAAAAAATAAATAAATAAAATATTTTAAAAATTTTATTTTCAGATTGTTTAATCTTGGTGTATATAAAAATACAGTACTTTTGTATACATGGGTCTTAAATTTTATTACTTATTTGAATTTGTTTGCTAATTCTAGTACGCTTTGCTTTTGTTGTTTTGTATGTTTGTTTTGTTTTTGTTTTTTAGTGTATTTTTCAGGGTATTTTTATATATTAAGGTCTAACAATTAAGTTCACAAATTCATCCTAGAAAAGGGGCTACATACCTTCACTATGGTCACTTTTGAAGCACTCCCCATGGGAAGCTATGCACCAACACCAGCACCCAGTCTGCCCTTTGAAGCAACTCTGAAACTCTTCTTCTGGAACGGCCATAAAAGCTGTTGGTATATTGCCCTTAATGTCCTGAATGTCATCAAAATATCCTTCTTCTAATATTTCCTTTATCTTTGGGTAAAGAAAGAAGTAATTGGGGGCCAGATCAAATGAGGAGGGAGAATGTTCCAAAACAGTTATTTGTTGACTGGCTAAAAACTCCAAACAGTGTCATGTGAGCTGGTGAACTGTCCCAATGAAAGAACCACGAGCAGTTGATGGGAAGTTCAGGTTGTTTTTGTCTGACTTTTTCATGAACTCTTTTCAGCACTTCCATAAAGTCAACTTGGTTAAATGTGTGTCCAGTTTGTACAAATTCATAATGAAAAACCCTTCTGATATCAAAAAATCTTAGCAACATTGTTTTGACTCTTGACTTGGACTGATATGACATTTTTGGTTATGGAGTATTGGCTGACTTCCACTGTGCACTTTGATGCTTTGTTTCAGACTCATATTGATAAGTCCATGTTTCATTGCCAGTGATAATGTGGCTCAAAGCTTTGTCTTGCCTCTCCAAAATGTCTTTGCAAACTTTGACCCTGCTTTGCTCTTGTTCGTCAGTGAACTCTTTCAGGATCATTTTCGCACAACTTTCTCATGCCCAGATTCTAAGTGAAGATTTTCTTAACTTTCTCTATTGATGTTTACTTGGTCTGCTATGCTTCTAGTAGTCAGCTGATGATACTGATGCACAATTTGACAAATTTTTGCAATGTTTTCATCAGTTTTGCTTGTTACTGGCTGCCTTGAGCTCTCTTTATCAGTGATGCTTTCTCTTCCCTCAGAAAAAAAAGAACAACAAAATGAAAACACATATAATCCATTTTTACCATGCTATTTTCCTCACAGCATTCTACTAATAAATGTGGACTAATATGTCTCTGATTTCACTTCCACTCGTGCCAAGTTTAACACGAAATTTAATGTCTAGTCATTGCTCTAATTCAGGGGTCTCCAAACTACGGCCCGCAAGCCGGATGCGGCCCACGCGACCCTCTCATCCAGCCCGTGGACATCTTTTTATCTGAATAAAATAATATTAAATAAATAATTAGAAACAACATCTATGTTTTGATTCTTTTTTATTTGGAACTTGAGTGTGTAGTCAGGCCCCAAACTGCTGTTTGATAGTTAATGCAACCCACGGGCTGAAAAGTTTGCAGAGCCCTGCCAAGCTCCAACATTTTCACGACGGCACACAAAATAATGAAACAACAATAATGAATGCCATTCAGTGAGACACCACCACACATTGACACAAAAGCCCAGTGGTAAGTTCAGCCCTACTACATAAGATTAAAGAATCATAACTGATGCTCATTATAATAAAACCAGGAATGGCAAAATCCTAAAATAATGTGTTTTTTGTTGTTACATTTTTTTAATAAGCAAGAATTAAATTTGAATATTATTCTTTATATTAAATTATGTAAGAGAAAAAATGGGTCTTATAATTCTGAGTTTGCTTCTACTTGACAAGTTAAGGGTCAATAAATGTTCCTAAATTCTAATCTCTTTATCTGTAAAATAAAATAAAAATCAAGAGATAATTATGTTAAATGTGAAATATTTGTATGCATATAAAATGTTAATATTAACATGCTACTGCTATCACCAATAAAAACAAAAATTTTTGAGAATTTACTAAATCACTTCATTTACTGCCTCATCCTACTCTGTTAGACACACCCTATATTTTATTTGTTACAAAGAATGAAGAACCTAAATTCCACTGAGATCAAATTAGTTGCTCTTAAACAAATGACTCTCCCTGTGAGCAAGAATTTGAATGTAAGCAATTGGAAGACTTTACTGTTAACTACAATGTTTAGTGTATGTGAATATCCTTCATTAGGAACTTAATCATTTGTACTATCTTTCTCCCTTATTCTGGATAAAAAGAAGCTTCAACATATTTATGAATATGTAAATCCAAAGCAGTCAGTACTGTATTTTCCGGCGTATAAGACGACCGGGCGTATAAGACGACCCCCTAATTTTACAGTTAAAACATAGGTTTAGGCCTATATTCGCTGTATAAGACGACAGCCTCAGAAGTGGGGGGTAGTCTTATACAGCGAATATAGGCCTAAACCTATGTTTTAACTGTAAAATTAGGGGGTCGTCTGATACGCCCGGTCGTCTTATATGCCGGAAAACGGTAAGCACCTGTGTTTCTTCTAAATCTAGGGAGGTTCAGCTGCAATAATACAAATCAATAGTGTATCTGTCTACTGAAGTATCACTCTCACCACACCTCTGGCAACAAAGATCTCCAAGTGAATGGAAAATTATAAGGGTTGGATTTATTTCATTTATCAAATGAAAACTACAGTCTTATTTGTTTAGTATAAAAAGAACCAATGAAATACTTCATTCTACAAGTTCAAGTACTGCCTCATGGACAATTACAGTACCAACTCTTCTATTTATAATTGTACATTTGTGGGTTTTGTGCACCAACTAATCAGGACTATTTACTTCATTTAGAATGTCTTCTGCCAAAAAAGGCAGAATGAGTAAATGAGTGAAATCTGGGAATCAATCCAAAAGAAGCTGTTCAGGGGACTAACAGTGTGATTTATATGCAGAATCAAAACATAAACTTAGAAAAAGTTTGAAAAGGCTAACTGAAGATAAGGAATAGAATTACGTTAACTATGCAGGTATATAACTTTCTTTTTGGTATTTGAAATATTATACAAATGTTCAATTTTTGTTTTATTATCATTTTTGATTAAAAAATGACTCTTTATGGCTTGTTTATGCATTTCAGTTTTATAGAACTAGATATTAGCATAATGAACAATAGCCACACAGTATCTAATGGTAAGTCATACTAGTAGATTGGAAAAGAGGTCTCTCATGTTTGACCAAAGAACAAACAAAACAAAACAAAAAACACTACAAACAGATGTATATGAAAATATAATGCAACTTTTCTCTACTTTTATTTTCTCAGCCCTTCATACAACTGTAGTATCTTTTACTTTTTCTGTTTATTTTTAAGTGTGCCACATAAAGCAACCATGCAAATCATTAACAAACCAAAATTAGGAGAGAAAAACGTCCATAGCTTGTGCAAGATGTTCAAAATACATCCATCTACAGTATGTTTTCTGGATCCCTTTAGAAGTTAAAAAAAATGATTAATCATTGAAACTATACAACGAAAGATTTAACCATGTTTTGTGAGATGTAAAGGTCTTATGTTTCTTTTTTTCTTTTTCTTTTTTTGCCTTGGGTAGTCTTTTAAGTTCTGAATGGTGGGTTTAAGGAAAAACACACAGATGGTCAGAAAGCTGGTGCTGGGGGAGGGGGGAGGGGGGATCCAATTACTGGTATTTGAGTGCCAGTACCAACAGATACAAAAAATAGAAAGTTATGAGATCTGAATCTTAATTTCCTTATTAGGAAACAATGCCCCTACTGACTACCTTTCAAGATTTTATATAGGTAATAGATGAATAGTTGCAAAACTATTTTTAATGAAATAAATTTGTAAATTGGTTTATGAGAATAAAAGAAAAGAACTTTTAAATAATTTAATGAAAAAAGGAATGGTTTACAAGCTGTTACTAGCAAGTATCTTAGATACTCCAAGAACTGTAACTTTTTTAGATTCCTATGAAAAGGCATTTAACAACCATCATTCTAATATTTTAAACAAAATGTGACATAATATTTTCTAAATAGAACTAAAAGTATATTAAACAAATGCATTTTGAATTCTTTATAGCCACTGCTATATTTCAAGTAGTATTTCAAACATTTTATATATGATGTCAGCATACTTCAGAAAAATATAGTTTTACTATTTCTCTGAGTATATGCATATTAACCATAATCAAGTTGTCCTGGCATATTAGGTAGAGTGCTGATTTATAGGTACTTATGTTTGACTTACATTGTGTTTTTAGCACATATTAAGGCTGTGACCTTGGATAAGGCATATAATTATTTGTCTTTTTTTTTTTTCATTTATAATAGTTGGTATAAGAGAACATAGGAAATAAATTTTTAAAAAGAGAGAATAAAGAAAAAAAAGAAAGCATTTCGGAAATACTTGATGGAGCTATAAATGAAACCTATACCCAACCTATACCATTGGTTTATAAACTTTGTTCAATAATATCACTTTTATCTAGTTCATGAGGGGAGTCCAGAGAAAAGTCTTATGATGAAAATTACCATAAAAATTAATTTTTGTCCTCTTTTACAAATCATTTCTTAAAGATTTATTTTTATTGTTTTTGACAGAGACAGATATATATATATATATATATATATATACACACACACACACACACACACACACACATACAGAGACAGAGAAGGGGGAGGGCCCAGAACGGTCTCCATAGTTGCACATCACCGGTTTTTCCACAGTTTCATTCCATAGGTAGGTGCGGGGCTGCACAGGGCAGGAACTGGGCCGGGGTCCTCACCCTGGTGAGAACTGAACTGGGGGCACTCCCCAGCTCAGCATATGGGTTCACTCAGGCTGGGACCAGGATTCGATCATCGGTCCCTGGGGCTGCAAAGTGAGCGCCTAACCCACTGAGCCATCCCGGCTTCCCTACAAATCATTTCTAATCTAATATCATTGCATATTTATTCATCTTTCTATAAATTGTTCTAATAAAATCTGACTATTTCAGGTTTACTTAATTAGTGATTATTAAAGTACAGACAAGATTTTAATGTCTAAATTTCTAATCCTGAAATGTGATCATTTTTATCTAATAAGTCTTGTGCATTGACCAAATATATTATATTTTTAATGTTTACATAATCATCAGTACGTCTTCTAGAAGTGCAGTGATTAAGTCACTCGAAAATAAAAATTGTTTTTAAACAAATATTAGGTAAACATTGATAATAGGGGCCCTGGCACTAGGGGTTGATTGAGCCAAAGTATGAGCAATGGCTTCCCACAGAACCTCTGGTAATCTTAGATGAAAGATGTGGTAATAGTAAAGATATGTTTGCATAGAGATGCTGAGATTTCAACTGGCCCAAGAGCAATTTAAGAAAATGAGGGAAGGAAGAAATATTTCCAAACGAAGGACATCAGGATAAAGTACAATTTTTAGAAGTAAACATTTCTATATAATGGATCTATCTCTTTTGCAATCTATAGAATTGGGAAAATGTATATGGTTAAAGTCATTATTTTTATATATAAACATATACTATTTATGTCATAATTTTTAAATCTCTTATATCAATATAATGGCCATTTTAAAATAAACATTATATCATAAATGTTCATTTTCTCATTAATATAAAATAATATTACCATAAACTACAATTTAAAATACTAAAAAAACTTTAAAAATATAAAAATCTATAGTATAAAGTTAAATTTCTATACAAAAGTACTGTTCCCAAAATAAGTACTTAATTGTTCTATTAAATGTTTCCACAGTGTTTTATTTTAGGTTCAAATACACACATGACTATATAGACATATTCTTTTCTAACTTGTGTTCTTATCTACACAGTACTCCAATATTTTGAAATACAATCAATTAAATAACTTAGGGTATTAGAACTTAAAAATTATGATACATTAAATATATACTCAAGGGGAAGCAGGGATGGCTCAGTGGGTTAAGCACTCACTTTGCAGCACCGGGGACCGAGGATCGAATCCCGGCCCCACCCTGTGCGGAACCATATGCTGAACTGGGAGCTCCCCCAGTTCAGTTCTCTCTCTGTCTCTGT
>PVKE010012269.1:0-19219 GCA_004027555.1 Craseonycteris thonglongyai
AAAAAAAAAAAAAAAAAAAAAAAAAAAAGAAAGTCTACAGATACAAAACACCACCCAAAATAGTCCAAAAGCTTTCCTTATGAACTCTACACAGCACTGATACATGCGGCCCAATTCCTTCATACTAAGAATCAATGGCAATATCATACCATGATCCCCACTGTGGTCTCAGAAGATGATATAGTTTTTTACATGGGACAGGTACCAGCAGTCAAATTACGAGAGAAAAGAATAGTTACAACCAAGCGAAAACTGCTACCAAGAGTTGGCAACCAGTTTTACCAAAAAACAAACAAACAAACAAACAAAAACAAAGAAAAGAAATCTCAAAACTAGAAAGTAGACAAGTAATTCAGAAATTATTCAAGGGCAACAAATATTCAAATTGTGCTAAGCAATTTGTTGTGGAGAAAAATCTCATGAACAGAAGAGAAGGTAAAGCCTCATTACACTAGGAATCTTAGTAAAAGTACCCATTTTTGTTTTAATAATATTTCCTTTTCCTATACCATCATATTATGGCTGGCATGCTATTAATAAAAATAAGTTCATGTATTAAATTAGTGTAATAACTCCGAGTGTTTCCACTCCTGAAATCATACCTGTGAACTGTAGTTCAGAATTAAAGTTTAATTTTTTTAAACCCTCTGTTCTAATTGGCACATTCATATTTCCAAATATTTGCACCTAAATATTTCAAACTTTACTCTTCATTTATTGACTGAGAGCTTTCTGTTGAAATTCAGCATATTTCTATCGTTTCCTCTTAGGAGTGGCAAAAGTATCTGTAAACGATGCCAGCATACAGGGAGTTCTAAAATCCCTTTTATAAGATTGCTCGCTTCCCAGTGTTTTATCTTACATTTGTAACTCAGTGTTCAGTGCTCCTCATTCTGCAAACAAATTTAGATAAAATAAACTCAAAAGTGTCTTACATACAACAACTTCAAACCACAAACTTTCTAGGCAACCATCCTAGCAAAAAGAACACCCAATAATGCAGAAAACATTGTATCCTAAGTACAAGTAGATAATAAGAACTTGGAAGCAACTGGACCTTAAGTATGTCACATTTGCACTCAGAAATGTGGGGGAAAGTACTTAGCACAAGATCTGCACATAACTGTCATTTGAAGTGGAACCTCAGAGTGAATCTGTACTATCTCAGCAACATAGCTAAAGAGCCAGTCCCCTTTTACAGTATAATAAAATCATGATAATAATGATCCCCTCCTAATAAAAAATAAAATGTTATTTTTCTTATACTCTATGACCATAAAATGCATAAAATAGCACCCCATTAACAACTACCCAATCTTCCCACCTCAAATCAAATTCATGTTGCTGAAGGTTAGGCAGAATACAAGTAAGACAATAAAATATTATTTAATACACTGTACTATTTATTTGGGGGTTACTATTTTAAATGTTTTGCATGCCTATTTACCTAGTTCTTCCAGTAACTCAATCACATGGGTTCTGTTATTACCCCCATGTTAGAGATGAGGAAACTGAGGCTTGTGGGGGTGAATGGACTGCTGTCTCACAGCAGAGCCTAGATTCAAACGCCAGTGCTCTAATTTGAAAGTGTGTATACTTTATTGGGAACCTGTCTGCCTCAAAGGTTGTGTCATTAAAAGTTACAATCAGTGCACTTAATCGCTCTTTCTCAAGTGTTTTTGAAATTTTCTCTTTTCTACTTCTAAATTATCAAACCAGAAAATCCACAATGTTGATGGGACAGGGGAAAAAAATTTTCCTTAGCCAAGATGTAGTCTCGTTTTATTCAACTAGTTTATAGCATTATACTTTGGATAACAGAATCATAGAAATTTACATGCAATGAATAATTAGCAATAGGGTATTTTCCAATTTCCCTGTGGTTTTCTTTTTAGAAGCACTTCCAGCTTTTTATATTTTTTAAATATCTGTTATTCTTCAAGGATTTCTGAATCCTTGACCTCTCACAATGTTAAATTTGGAGGTGGGGAGATTATACCTTCCTTCATTATTTATCTTGAGTAAAATCATCAGACAGTCCTTTCTCAAAGTATCTAGAAATGTAATTTGCATTTCTGCTTCCTAGGATGGCCACATTCTCTATATTCCAGGGCACTTAACTGAAAGATCGAGCAAAGCAACTGTGAATTCCAGAAGCAGGAGGATGAGGTGTAGTGTTGGAGCACTTTTTAAGGAATTTCAGTTATTTAGAATGCCATTCTTCAGCAAGGCCATTATTCCTAAGGCTATTCATACAATTTTAACAGTTATAGAGTATTTGGAGTATTAGATGTATACTACAAGTGAAAAAAAGCCCCATAATTGATTTGTTAATGTTTTATTCTCCTCTTTTTCTATTGGCATGTTCTTTACATGCCCTCAATAAATATTAAACACTCCAACAACTCACTATTAGGGTGGTAAGAAAACCTTTAGAATGTCGAAACAGTAGAGTGAAGAACAATGCACCTAATTGAAATGGCAGGGTAACTTGGAAAATAAAATTGAGTTGCTGCAAATTCCAAATTCCGGAATACAAATGTTTATACTCACTCAAATGCAGACTGATACTGGCTTTGAATAATTATTAGAATAAAAAATACTTGAACACCAACAATACACTTGATACGCACAGAACAAGCATAGTCTATGTGTCTCTATTACTCTGGGCAAGGAAATGCAGAACATCATGAGTTCGACCTTGTGTCCTTATAAAAATCCAGCTTGTACAACAGCTTATAAAATCATGGGCAATATTCTGCAGAAAACTTAGAACGCATTAAGGGACAGAGAAGCATGCTGAAAGAAATGAAGGGGTTAAATGATTCTGCTACTCGATGTCTTTTTACCCCCTTAAACAAATTAATTTATCACCAAGATCAACTCAAAATGTAAAATTCCTGATTCTCTTTGGCAGAAGGTCAAGCCAAAAAAACTATGACAATTTAAATGAAAATGGGAAAATGCACTTGCATCTGGAATTATAAAATACAAACATGTAATGACTCTATGAGAAAGGATATTTGTCTGTACACGGAGTGTAACCTTATTATCTCCTCAGGGCTATGCCACTTTGGCAGGGATGCCACCCGTATCTGGAAAGGATAAATTCCATATGCTCTGTAGAGTTACAGCATATTTCCCATAAATAATGTATACGATAGACTGTAAATAAATAATACATTTATCTGAACTGTTCAAGAGTGAAGGGCAGGGTGGTTACTCTTGAGACAGAGTCTCCTATGAATGAACAATTTCAAATAAAAGTAACATTTAATGGTGAGTTATCACAAAGTTCTTAATGCTCAAATCCTCTCCAGCGGGGGTTTGAAAACAACTTCACAGCTGGTGGGAACTTTCAAATACGTGTTCCAACTAAATCCAAAATACTCTATTTAATTTGGCTGTTAAAGTGTCTATTCTGATTGTAGCCCTATACCTAATAGCATCTTACCTATGTGCTATGATTTTTAATTCTCTCTATGATCAATATAATAACTAGATTTAAAATGTCGTGGATGAGTTTTGTCCCATGAAGCATACAGTATTTTATTTTTGTTTTTATTTTTCCTTTTTTCCCATTTCCTGGTGAATAACGTTGTAGTGAATAGAAAAGAAGTCTACATTAAAAAATCAAAAACAAAACAAAGAGCACACCTGCACTAATTACTTTGCTAGAACTTTACATTGTAAATATTAATATTGTTGTGTCCCTATCCCTAAAGTATCTCCCTTTTGAAGCCCTATAGTCACACAAACTCTTCCCACTTCTTGTAAATAGTTTAAGTATGCCTTTAGAACCTGACACACTATATACCATTTAGCGGGAAATTAAGTTTCAAATCGCCTAAGGAACAGTCTCTGAATAACAGAAAACAGTGTAGGTCACCGTTAATTATAGCTTATCTATGAAATTAAGTTAATGTTCTAGAACGCATCCAAATAGTTATAGAGACATTAAGAGGAATTTTATTGTCAAAGAAATTCTTATTTGTTCAGCTTCTAAAATTTTTTAAAGAAGAGAGAGAAGCCTTTTACAAGTTGGGATGGGATGAAGAAACTCTGGGTTTACATCCAATTGCTCCTTTCATTGTCCTTTTGATGACTATCTTGATTTCATTATAAACTCCATTCTTCAGTTTCATAGTAGTCATAAACACACTTCACTTTAAAGAGTTTCTATGGGACATAATGTGAATGCAAATGCAGAATAAAATGCAAATCATGGAGGTCTGGGACCAAATATGGACTATCAGTTAAGACTACAGTCACTGAAAACAAACATTTAGGCCTTCAGAGGGAGAACACAAAGGGGCTGATATAAACCTTCGTATCAAGTATTCATAGCCCTAGGGAAGGCAAACAAGAACAACAGTTTTCAGTTTTTCACCTAATTGTAAAGCACAGGTTGGGAATATTTGACGACTTTGGTCTCCATTCATTCCCCTTCTAAAGTAACATTTTTCATCTTCACAGGAAAATAAGCCCATGTGTGGGTAATAGCCCATAAGGTACTCAACCAGGAAAATGAGACCAGCAAACTAGTTCAAGTTCAAATCTCACATATAGGAGGCTCAGCAAACAATGGAAAAGTGATCAGTAAAAGAAAGAGCTGTAGTTCTGCCTTGCTAAATAATAACTAGCAACCAGATGTTTACAATTAATGAATAATAAACATACTACCATGTTGCATTGTGAAGTGTAGGGGGAAATCTACAGAAATGGAAATTCATCAGCAACAACAATTAATTCCAAGTTAGCATGTGTTGTTAGGAAATAATGCTGGTATCACTTAAGAAGTTATTTATTTACTGACTACTATCTTCTAAGTGAGTCAAAATAATGTACATTTAAATCATTGTAAAATTTAAGACTATATTGTGTGAAAGTGAAAAAAAAGTAACAAGACTGTAACATGTTGCCTAAACTTGTTAAGCTCATGAAAAGTTGCTGTGATTTTAAAGTATCACTTAGTAAACTTAGTGGTACTAACAGCATTTCCTTTCTGTGGAAATATATGGTTCCATTTAAGTTTTTTAAAGAACCATAACATTTCACACTCGAGATTCTTTACCTCTTTATTATACATCCTATTAATTGTAAATGGAGTCAGAGAAGTATCAAGGGAAGAATCAATTTCAGAAATGTATTTTTAAAGATTATAAATAATGTACTACATTTTTTGTTTACAATTTATTTCTTTATCATCTATTCGTTTATGTTGTGGTGCATATGCCCTGCAAATGCATAGCACAGTTATTGCATATTTTAGAGGTGACTTTAGTCTGGGGACAATTTGGTTTTAAACATATATACTCAAGATACCAATAAACAACAGGTGTATAATTCAATAAATGTATTGATAGAAATAAGCTTATTTCACCAGATAATATTCCTTATGGTATATTTTAGTAATTCTGAATCAAGAAGTGCAGAAATACTAAATAATTTCAAAAGATATGCACTCTTGTGTTTTCCTTTCACAGAAACATATTTCCCAGATTAAGAAATGCTATTTGGAAAGAGTGTTCGGAGAGTCTAGTAAAGTGTTGCCAATTGCTTTAATTCTGTGCACATGAATGTACTAAACTGATTGGAATTGGATTCTAGTGACAAATATTTAAATGGAGATAGTCTTGTTTTTTCACATGGTATCCTTTATACTATTTATTCATGTCAAATTTACAAGTGTGGGAAACCCATCAATTGCCCAATATAGGTACACTAGACAGGCTATTTAATACTCCCAAAAGCTTCTTCAAAGTCCTGAAATCATGGCACGTTCAATTAAGGTTATAAGGAGGATGTCCCTTTATCTGTTTCTATACTAGATACACATATTCACCTGCTTAAAATTTTCAAAACTGATTTTATACATGCAAGGTTTATTCACAAATATATTGATAGCAAAACATCCAAATTTTTACTGGATCCCAAAAGTCTAATTTTGAAATGATTATTAACATTCAAATTTGGAGAATAGATTTTGTGTTTTAGACATTTCCTGCTGAGTAAGAACACCAAACCCTACTTGACTTACAACAGCGTTGTTTTACTTGGGGTTTTGAAAACCTCTGTCTAACACGTGCACAACTGTCAGACGCACTGTGTCACATGCATTTTATTTTTATTTCTTTAATTGTAAAATAACACTTCCCCATAGTCTTGATGTAGTTTTTAAATATTAATTTTTGCATTCAGGAGAAATGGCAAAAAAAAATTCTTTTATAATATACATTCAAGTACTAATTTGATACAAATATGGCAGATATCATAATCCAAAAAAAAGGCGATATAAAATGCTACAGTTGCAAACATTTAAGACTGTGTAACAAAAATGACAGAGAATGGTGTCAGTTTACTATCCTTCAACTATCTCCCTGACAGTGGAGTCAAATAATATTGAATTATAGACCTTCTCCCAGGAAGTCTTATTTCGTGATCATTTTTTATTGTTTCCCTGCGAGTCCCTATAGGAATTTGGCTGTATGCTGACTATCCTTTGAAGGTTTCTGTATACATACTGAGGTTGTGTTCGATGATTAAATGATCACTTATTAAAACTTTAGCATTCTACATTTGTTTGACATATTTACATTTCACAAGAAAATACTGTTATTGCAGTGGAAAGCATAGCATTACCAATATGAAAATACTTCATTTGAATTCATGTTGACAGTACTTTATTTTCATTTATGACAAGTGTCTTAATATAACTAGTTATGAGTTCTTCATAGTTTCTCCAACTCCACCTGTGAGGGAAAGTAAGCTAGTTTTATAATAGTAGGCCCCATGGTGACACTTTAGCTTATCTGCTTGACCTTAATAAACCTAAGTTTCTATTATGGGACCACAAATAGTTTTTGTTCTTAAGAGTGTGGAGTTTTTTACTGCAGAATTTTCCCTCTATCACCCAGCAACTGCTGTGTTTTAAATTTTTGGACTATGACAAACAGTTTAACATTTAAACATATGAGTACTTGAAAACTTAATGATTTAAATTTTGTTTATTTTCAAAGTTGGGTAATTATAGTGTGATATTTCAGTTACCTTTTTGCAGAAGGGCCTATATTTTAATCCTTGTTTCCCTTTCTCCTTCTCTTCTCCCTTTATTTAAGCTTCACCATGTTTCCTAATAAAAGTCTCTAAGTTAGGACCAATAATAAAAGTACACACAACCACGTTATGTATTTCCAAATCATGAGCAATGGAGTTGTTCTGGTGAGAGAGGGATTGCTATTTGAGTGACCTATTGCCACAAAGCTAGTTAAATCACAGAACAATAGTTACTGTTCTGGGGCTTTCCTTTGTACAAAGTAGCATTAGTATCATTGCTTTTCATTAACCATGGAACTTGCACTGGAGACTTAGAGAAGAAACTGAAAAGGGAGTAACTTTTGTAGTATTAGCATTTAGACGCTGAGATATTTAACAATGTAATTGATCTGAACCTATCTGCACATACTCTGTATTCCTTTTTCTCTAAAATGTTTTTTTAAGAGTACCTATTAAGAATTAATACATCCCCACTCGGAAATTCACACATAAATACAAGCTAAAAACCAATCCGAAAGTAACAATAAAAACACACCTGGTAAACAACTAACTTTTAATTCAAAGGATACTAAGCAATAGAGAGCCTAGAATGAACATCGCAATTAGCCAATGTAGTGACAAGCAGTCAACACCTTATTTAATCATTAAAGAGAATCTTGCCATAATTTCCCTTTGACATTTTTCAAAAAAAGAAATTAAGAGTACACCACATGACCCACAATAGCAATCAAAAGGAAAGGTTGGTAATTCTAAGACCCTATTGCTTGCAAGGCCTGTAGACTGAGAGGTTCCAGGATTAATGTATTAAGTGGGATCCTATGAAATATTTAAAATTTAAATAAGATGTATCCATGTGTAAGCATTTAGAAACAGAGTACCTGACCGTGGGGTTGTTTTCCTGTTTCCCAGTGTTTCTGTCCAGTTTTGATATTGGATGAAATGAAACTGCCTGCATTTCTATTATTAGTAAATATCTGATGGCCTTGTCTATGTTTTTTCTTAAACAGCAGATCCAATTGATCAAGGACGTTAGGTGCTCTGCCCTCCTCATCCCTGACCATAACATCTCTCCAAAAAAGAAAGCTTCAATCTCCCTTAGATTCACCCCACCCCACTTTGCAGGGAGGAAGTGTTTTCGGTCAAGTACAAGTTCAGCTTTAAGAATTGTTCATTCCAACGACGCTTTGGAAACAACATTCTGGACTTTTAAAATAGAACAATCGCCATCAGGGTTCCCGGGCCCACTTGAGAATCAAAGAGCAGTGGCCCAGGGCTGCCCGGGATCCCGAGGCCCCGAGGCCTGGCGCTCTCCAGCCGGAGCCGCACAGCCCGGGCAGCCGTCGCCCCTCCCCTGGGATCTCACCAGCACTTGGCATTTAACCTGCCTAGCGAGCGTGGCTTTCTGGTTCCGTCTTTGAAGGCCACGTTACTTCTCCCCAGATGTCAGAAGAAAATCTGGATTAACATGCAACAGGGCGCCCCGTGCAGCCTGCCAGCCCTCTCCCAAGAGCTGTTAAATGCTGATCCATCCGATGACCCCCCGGAGAGCTACTGTTGAATAAAAAATGTAACCCAACGGGACCATTTCTGGGCCTCCTGCTGCTTGTAGGAGAACCGGGGCTGGCGCCCCAGCACTGGCCCAGCTAGTCCCCGCTAAGAGCGGGCCTGGCCACCCGGGAGGTGGCCTTTGGGGCCCGGAGACTCTTCGCTCCTCTGTCCCCTCTGTCTTGCCCGGTTCTTGGAGTGGAAAATGCTTAGAGTCAAGGAGTGGCGAGCAACAGACAGCCCTGGGAAGGAAGGTTTAATTCGACGGCTCCTTCCTGAAGAGCAGCCTGAAGTCTAGAGGCTGGGTGGCCAGACTCCTCCCGCCTAACTCCTCTGGGAGTCCCCAAATTACAACCTGGCGCCCCCAAACACGCGCCCTCTCTTCTGGGACCCCATCTTTCTCCACCGCTAACCCGGCTCAACCCTGTCCTCGACGCCCCGCACTTGGGTGCTCCTGGGCGCCGGCTCCCGGTTCGGACCCTCGCCCCACTCTGAGACCTGAAGGCCCCTCTCTGCCCCCGGCTACGGCCGTCGGGAGCGTCCTGAGGAGGCCGCGAGCTCGGCCGTCGGGAGAGGGCGCCCGGGAGGGCTGCGCCCGCGGGGACCTCAAGGTCTGGGAGTGGGTGGAGGACAGGAGGGTGAGGGGGCAGGATTAAAGGTTCCATGGGCGTCTCAATCTCATAAAAATAAAAAAATAAAACCCCCAAATCATCAGCCCTACAGGGCCAAGTGTGTTTCTGCAGACTTAGCCCTCCGGGAACCCGGCTGCTATCAAAGTCGTCGATCTCACGTCCCTGCGCGGGTGGCAGCCTTCGCGCCCTCCAAGGAAAAAAAGTAAAATAAAATAAACCGTGCAGCCAGCAGGCCCTAGAGACAGAGGGGTTAATGAGCTAACAGGCCCGGCGCTCGCGCCACACCTGAAACCTCCAGCGCCGCAGCGCACCCTCGGCCCAGGCTCAAACGGGCCGGGCCGCATTCGAGGACAGGTGGCGGGGCGTCCTTGCTGGGCCGGGCTCCCCCCGGGCGCCACACTAGGGGTGCAACGCCCCAGGGGACCCGCGGGCAGGCCCAGTCAGGAGAACTGGCACCACGGGCAGCCCTAGTGCCTCGTGTCACCTCCCAGAACCGGGGACTCCACTCCGCGACTAAGGCACAGTTCCGCATGCCCCCGTGCTCTGCGCTCCCGGCTCCACGGGGAGCCCGGGCACACGCGCTCCTGGCTCCGGAGAAGCGGACAATTAGAACAAACTTGGGTCTGTTGCCCTCCTACCAAATGAGACCTAGGTGAGCCCAAGGGGTCACGAGAGCGCGCCTGCGCGCACAGACCAACAGCGCCACCAGCTCCAAGTCGCGAAGCCCCCTCGCAAGAGGCGGGCGGTGGCAGACGCTCCGCATTGTATAGGTGGGGAGGCGCATAAAATGCATATTCTTCACCAACAGACGTGCCTACCGATCTGCATACCTCAAATTCAGGCTCAGTGGTTAACAAAAGTTTACTGAAGAAGGAGGAACTCAGTGATGTTACATCGATTTTGTATTTCCCCCCAACAGACCCCCTAACTTTGGTCCTTTATCTTTGACTTTAGTAAAAGAATGATTCGTTGAGAAAATAGGGTATAAATCTTCATTTTGGAGGCAATTAAAGTGTTGATTTCATTCATGCCCCTAAGCGATTCTTGTAATTTGCTCAAATAGCTTTATGCATCCAGCACTGCGGAGCTTTTAGAATCCCATTTTCTCGTTAGGCCTGTTGGATTACAATTTTGCCTCCACAGCAGCTACCCGAGGGTTCCCGGGCGGAATCGGCATTTAGCAGCTCGGGGGCGAGGGCTGGCAGGAGGCCTGGCAGCCAGCGGGGTCGGGGACAGGCCGGGTCGCAGCCGCCCGCGCGGGTCCCATCTCCGCAGGCCGCGCCAGCATTTCGCCGGCCGCCTGTTCCGTGCACCCGTCTACACGGCCGAAAGTTTGCCACTTGCCAAATCCGAGTAGGAACCCGCGCGCTGGCGCCTCTAAAGCTCAGCCCTGACAGCCCCCCCGCTCCTGGGGGGGGGGGGTAGGATTCAGCCTCTGTCACCGGGTTCCCCGGAGCAGCCTAAGCTGGGGTTTCTTTGAACGGGGTGGGGGGTGACGCTGAGAGAAGAAAACTTGAAGGTGACACGAGACCTAGTCGTCGGACACTCGGGCTAGGACTCTGCAAAAATAGCTGCTAGTCAACAGGGATGTGGCAGAGCTTTTGCAAAGGAAAGCGGCTGTCGATTGGCTTAACAAAGGCAGGCTGATCTCTCCCACAAGACGGGACTCACGTGCCAAGTCAGAAAGAGAAACAACTCTGGGCCTTCACTTATATATGGAGGGGCGGAGGAGGCCCGCCACGCAAATCTCCAGACGCGTTGCAACAATTCGCAACGGAGAGCTGTCCTGAGCCCTGTTTTATCCCTCCCACTCCTCACGTTTGCACTTTCAGGACATTTTTGCAACTGCTTTCGACCAATCCGGAGACACGACGGCGACTAGATAGAGGCAGAGACACCGGGAGCAAACTGTGGTGTTAGGGAGACAGAGGGAGAGAAATCCCCCACACACACCACCACCACCTCTCCCCCACCCCCCAGCAAGTCCAAATGAAAGCCGTCCCCACTTAACAACGCAGCGGAAGAAGGGCCTGGAGGCCAGCCGGGAGAAGGAGGGGGGAAGCCAGCAAAGGCCGGCAGGGCAGCATGAGGTCCCCCACCCGCCTCACCGAGGGAGTCACCGAGGTGCCCACCCCCCAGTGCTGACACTTCCAAAAGCTGCCAACCCAGAGGGCCCAGAGCACGTACCGGCTGGAGGATGAGTGGACTGGAGGGGGGAGAAGAGTCCTTATTTATCTGTTTTTATACCCTGGGCCTGGTCTTATTTTTTCTATGACGTACAATAAAATGGGCGAGCTTGCAGCAAGCACTGCACAAAGCAATGTTCAGTGAGGTCTAGAAGCGCTGGGCCGAGGAAAACTGACAAGACAGGCTAATGAACCATATAGACAGGGAGAAAATAGCCAGCATTTGCTAGATTTCAAACCCTGGCTGTCTCTCTTAGACCACCTATCTTGGGTTTATTCCTAATAAAATAAGAAATAAGCACACCCTACACTTGTCTTTTCTTCAAGACAGACGGAGGAAGAATGCTACAGAACAAAGCCCTACAATTGGAGGCGGTCAGTGGCAGTTAACACTCCCATTATTAGAGAGGGTAAATAAAATAAAGACAAAAATTAAAAGCGACAAGAAACAGGTCAAGTTTGCAGGCAAAGCTTTTACAAGCTCATCTCTCCAGGTCGAATCCAGAGCCAGCCTTAATGAAGCAATAATAGCCACATTATTCAAAAATTTTCATTTCGATGGAAATGTATCTAAAAGGGACTTAATCAGATGCAAATAATAAAAGGAGGTGGTAGTGACCCAGCAAGCAATATGCATACAGATTTTTTTTTTTCCCAGGGATGTTGAAATTGAAAAGCACATACCTGGTCGGTTAGATTTGCTGATCTTGTTATATCTTCACTGTCTGATTTTGATCCTCCTTCTCTATCGTCTATCACCAAATCGATAGGCATTTTCCCTTTCAAACAGCTAATATACCGGTGGCAGAAATTGTCACATAATTCGTGTACCTACATTATGACAGAAATAAGAAAAAAATGGAAATATAATCAGGAGTGCATAAATGACATTGACAAGTGCAATCCACCCCCCTTGTGAGAGCCAAAGTTCCAAATAGGGAAAACACAGGGCAATTGTCCTCCAGAGACCCCCAGACGCATCCAGAATTAGGAATAACTTTCTTTTCTTGCAAAATAGAGATATCCCAGAAAATTGACAGTGACAAGATGATTCACAGGCTACAACATATTCAACACCCGTGTTAAATTCATCCGCTTCCCGGGCTGTGGCCACTAGAGAGGTGACCTGCGTGGGTGACATTTAAGGTACACTATTTAATTCCATCCAGTTACTTGATCATAAGTCCATTTTCCAACATGTCTAAGGAAAAGAATGCATGTACATATAATCTCCAAAGGACCTGAACTGTGGTGGCATAGGATATATGCCTGACAACCCAAGTCCCTTTAACATTTGTAATTAGGGTTTCTACCCAGAAGAAGCATGTTTTAGGCTGTGTCCTTTTAAAAAGAGAGGGAAGTCAAATTGCCAGGATTCCTGATCTGAAAAATACTTACAGCCACAAAATGTATCAAATTGATTTTTTTTTTAAAGGACAAAGACTGCTTCAAAATATTTAGGTGTAAGTGGAGGGGTCTCTTACAGGCCCCAGGCATCACTGAGATGCAAAAATTCACAAGAAACCCCAGTGTGCCTGCAACTTAATGTTACTTTGAATTACAATGCATTAAGTTTTTATTGCTGAGATTTATAGAACAGCTAGCAAAATCCTGTGATCCCACACCTTTTCTTGAGTGTGAAGGTGGGGTGTGCGCAGGATTCGCAGATTCAAGAAATTGACACAACTATTAACTCTGCTTTGTCTCTACAAAACGTTTAATGTATCTCCCCCACCACCTCCTCCAGACTCCCCGACCCGTCCTCCTCCTCCCCCTCTGCCTCTCCTCTGTGTCTGACCTGCCGCTGCTCTCAAACTGTCTACCAGAAACTCACTAAAACTAAACTGCATCCCCCCAACCCCCTCAGAGGTAGCAAAGAAGAGGAGGAAGAGAAGAGGCCACAAAGATATAGAACCTGTAAAGCAACTCACAACAGCATTTTAAACTTCAATGAGAATGCATAGAATTACAACTATTTATACAAAGCCATCAAGGTATTAAGAATGAATACAAGGCGAGGGTGTTTGTGATCCCGGTTTTAGTGGCTGAAATTGTAATTAAACTGCAAAGAGAAATGGACGTTAAGATTGGCCTTGACACTAATTACCAGAAAGAAAGACATTTATGCAAATGTCTCAGAAGCCTAAACTTCGGCCATTCTGAACCCTCCCCCAGTCTGTGTATTTGGGGGTGAGGGGGCAAAAGCAAAAGGAAAAGAGGCTAGAGAAATTATTACCTTCTCTAATTCCAACAGATGAAACCTTAATACTTGTATGGCTTGGATCATCTGCAAAGACACAAAAAGAATGAGCACCCCATTCCTAGTTTTCAGAAAACTGGCTGTCAGAGCTCTAGCATTTCCAGCCCACCCCCCTCCCCCAGTAAATAGAGTTTTTTTGATTTATGGCAATAACACTAAAACTTAATAGCAGCGACTGGGTACCATCTAGAGGTTTATATTTCTAAAGGAGAAAAAAAAAAAAGCTAAAACAACAACAAAGCATCTAAGTGGGGATCATAAACACTCCTCCATGGCTCTCTCCCCTTTCTTAGCCCTACCACACCCCCATAGGGCCACATCCCTGGACTCAATGTTTCCTTGGAAGGTAAGCAGAGAAAATAATCCAAATCGTCCCCAAATTGGGGCATTTTGCACTGCGAACTTTCCGATGCCTTCTGCACACCTTTCAGGCAAACTGGTGGTTTGGGGACTGTGGCCGGGTCGCTGCCCTCCTGACGCGACTTGGAGGGCTGGGAAGTCCACAAAGTTTAAGCACACACGCTGACAGGCCGGGAGATAAATCCCCGCGCTGATTAGAGCTTCGCTGACCGGCTGTCATAAAAAACAAAAGCTCGCATTTCCCCGCGCCGCCTGCCCGCCCGTCTCCAGATACATTTATTTCCTGGGGACCTTGTCCCGTGGATGGAAACATTTGCAGCCGACCTGCAGTGACGGGAAGACCCGTCCAGGAACCTCGAGGCTCTCAGAGCAAAGCTGGGGGTGGGTGGGGGTGGGGGCGCTTGGGGGAAGGTAGCTGGGGGAGGGGAGTCAGGGGTCCGCTCTTACCAAGTTATCCAGTTCTGGATTAGAAGAAAATAGAGGTTTTTCTGCGCGAATCTAAATGCAAGTAAGGAGAGGAGAGAGGGAGAGGGGGAAAGAAAGAAACATTTGAAATGTGGTTGCCTTCCTCGTGTCTTGCCTCAGTACACTGTCAGGGGGCAGGAGGTAACCTCCAGGAGGGGGGCATTTGTGTCACCGAGTTCGTCCGGCGCGTTTCAATGTGAATCCAACAAGCCGAAAAGAAGCCCGAGCTCAGGGAGGCTTCCAGCAGCAGCTAGGCGTCTAGAGGCCGCTGCCCGGCCCCATGCCCACGGCAGCTCCCGCGCGGTGCCGGGGCTTTTACTTTACGGGGGGCGCTTTCTGCGGTACATGGTGGGCCCTGCGTGGGGAAGCCTGGGGGCGATTGCCAGTCTCCTGCAAACGGGCAGGCAGAGAGGGGGCACCGCTCAGGGTCGTTGTAAAGGGCACCGCTGAGGGTGGACTATGCGCTGGAGACTCTGGCACATGTGCTGGATGGGAGGAGGAACCCACCCCCCCTTTTTTTCCTTTTTACTTTTTTAAACATTGGTTTTGCTGACCTGTTTGGCGAACACGGCTATATCTTCATTGAATGATTCTGAGGAGCAGACGTCCCCGCCCGCCACCCCTGGCTCGCGGGGCGTACAAGTAGCTAATTCACATTTCTCAAAAATCAGTGCTAAGAGAGGGAAGAGGGGGTGTCTGCAAGAAAATACAACAGTCACAAACAACACAATGGTTAGTCCGGAGTCCTTGCGGGTGGGGAGGCCCCCAAGAAAAGCCGCCTGAGGAGCTGAAGGCAGGGCACCCCCTCCCTGACTTTG
The DNA here is from genome assembly GCA_004027555.1 of Craseonycteris thonglongyai. NCBI lineage: Eukaryota > Metazoa > Chordata > Mammalia > Chiroptera > Craseonycteridae > Craseonycteris > Craseonycteris thonglongyai. Next base: position 15,323 of record PVKE010012269.1, read on the forward strand.
TCATCTACTTTCGGCCTCCCCCCACCCCCCAGCCAGGTGACTGCTCACCTCCCCTTCCTTTCAGAGCCCCGAAGTCGGAGGCCCTAGGCCACAGACCATGTCTGAGCATCGGTTCAGCCTATCTGGCCCGAGAAATTGGTAACATTTGCTATGAATAAACTCAAGCGGTTCCAGCAGCCATTTTGAATGAAGTTTCCCACCCGACAAGCCCGGGTCCCTGCGCTGCACACCAGGACCTGGAGGCGCAGGAAGGCGCAGGGCTTAGGGGCTGGGAGAGCTCCTCGCAGGGGGCGCCTCCACCGCAGCCCGGCGCGGCCCCAGGCTGGGGATCTGGGTGGCAGGCGCTCAGCTAACTTGGGGAAAGGACCTCTACAGCTGCGAGACCGGCTGTTGGGGGGCTACACCTACCAATCCGCACCCCACGGCCCTCGGAGAGCAGGGAGGCGCCTCCTCTTCTCCCTGCGCATTCCTTCCCGTCTCCGAACGCCCCCACCACCTCCAAAATAAAGTTCCCTCCAATGGTCCTGCGGGAAAGCCTTTCATTTTGTCTCTGCGTAATGGCAAAGCAGCTAGCTCCATGAGGGGCCTAGATGACCTTATCTCAGCCCATAAAAGAAAAAAAGAAAAGGAAAAAAGAAAAAAGAAAAAAAAAGCTTCTTCTAATGCCCAAGGAGGTGTCTCAAGTCTTTTATTAGCTTTCACAGCCCAGCTGGGAATGTAACAGTTTGGGGTCCTTTTCAAAGCTTCCCCAAATGTTCTGTCCCACAGCCTAAACCATTTACAGTTAACGCTGGGGAGAGAACACTGGGATTGCAAGCAGCCCACCGCACAAGGAAAATCGAGCAGAAGGCTGTTCCGCTGGAGAAGGTTAGCGTTGCATGATTTTTTTTTTTTTCAAACGAAGAAATAAAAGTTGCTGCAAAGTCAAAAGAGGTCCCCAAATTCATCAGCACACAGTAGGCATGAGTGACTTTTCAAGGCTTTAACCAGGGTCTAATCGAAAGGCCAGGAGAACACAGTGTGAACCACAGCCGGAAAACAACAGGGTCCAGAGCACCCCGCATCTACTTCCAAATCCTGCAGGTTTCGCCTTTGATCACAAAGGACGAAAGCGACTAGAAGTTTCTTAACGCCTGTGACAATTCCAACCGAGCTCCTCTCCTTGACTACAGTGGTCCAATTTCCTAAACGCAAAGCTTGTTCCCCTTGCCTGACCTGCAACAGTCCTTTCTTGATTTCATTGTGCGGTGGCAGAGCCAGCATACGGTTGCTGAGTAAACTTAGCAAGTCAGAACAATCAGTGGCTTAAAAGATTTTCCCTTAAACTAAAAGTTTCGTTCCCACACAAAGGCGCCTACATTGAGAAACCCCCAATGCTCTCCCGGCGCACTGGAGCGCGCCAGGACTCCAACTCGCCGAGCTGCCGAGCCTGCGTCTGAGAGGGGACCGGGGACCTGGGCAACCCCTGCACGACGACCCCTTTGCAGGCCCGGCCTCGGCGGAGCGGGGCGCTGGGCTGGCCCGGAGTGTGGGTGGAGAGGGGGACATCCAGGATTGCCGGCCACCTCCCAAAATTCTCCATGCAATGCGAATGAAAAGTCACCAAGTAATGCACCTCCAATCCAGACAACTCTGGCTTTCCCTTTTCCAAGGGTAAAGGGAAATAGGGGCAGCACTGCGCCTCACCGCTTTACCCAGCTGCCCATTGTACCTACCCATAAATGGCATCTTTATCTCTCTTTAAAGCGTCATTGACGGAGGACCCCATGCTGGGGGCCATGGCGTTGGTGTGAGCGGTGTGCGGGTACTGATGCGAGTGGAGAGGAGGCCCATGGTTCAGGTGGTGGACTGGCTGCATAGACCTGGCCGCGTGCGGGTCCCCATACATCGTGGAGGGGATGCCTACTCCATCCATGCCCCCGTAATGGGGTAGGTCGTCGTACTGCATGACAAACAGGAGAGAACAAGGTTCAGAAGGCCAGGCAGGCAACTGGGGAAACCGCAGGGCACGGAGCTTATATAATGTCAGTCCAGCTGGAGTCTTCAACCTGGAGTTCCATGGCCTTGCATCTCTCAAGTTGAGATTTCTTCTTTTAAAAAAATCACTTTTAAAGTAAAAAAAATCCTAGGATTCTCTGTGGGACCCGGCTAGGATGAATGGTCTTGCAGTAACTTGTGTCCCTATCGAGTAGTTCAGAAATTCTGAATCCTTTAGCAAGGAAAGAAGGAAGAAGGAAGGAAAGAAAGGGAGGCATTCTCCCGGAGGGTGGAAGGTAAACCGTGCATGTCTCCAGAGAAGGAAATTCAGAATCACAATAATAAAACGTGCTAGGACCATGAAGCAAACCTGCTCGGTTTCACGGCCCCTTCCTATCCGGGAGATTTTTTTTTTTTTTTTTTTTTTTTTTAAGTTACATGGGAACAGCTACCCCAAGCACGTGAATTCACACAGGCTTCTCATTTTATTTCCCTGCCAGCGAGGGGTTAGGTCCTGCAAGACATTGCATTTCCTTTGCTCCCCAAGACAAACTTTGCTAAATTACACAAAACCAACTGTCCCCCTTATAAGTGAAACTCAGAGAAAGCTGGCTTTTCTTGTACATTACAGCTGAATTCAGCGTTGGGCAATTTCCACCCCAATCTTGAAGAAAATCTATAGTTGGAAGTTAGTTATTCTATTTTCTCTGTTCTTACGAACTTTCTTCTCAGACTAGAAGTCAATGAGGCAAATGTTACTTATGAAGCTTAAACTTAAAGCAAATTCAATAGCAAATACACATACAACCTCCCCCCATCTTCCTCCGCCAGAAAAACTACTTTCACATTGACTGTCATTATGTTTGTGTTCGAAATTTAGCTATTTAAATTTTTCTCATTGGTTCATTCCAGGCAAGTTACCCCCCCCCCCCACCGCCCCTCAAGATTTGAAGGCATCAAGAGTGAAATGATTTTCAAAGAAAAGAGGAATTGCCACTTTCATCTCCTTAGAGCCAGAGGTGTGAAAAGAGTTTGGAAGAACGCTGACATTTGCCTGAACCAAAGGAGTAAAGAAAAATGTGTCAGCCTAGTAACTGTCTTTTGCAAACAGGGCTTTGAGGACCAGGACACGAATTATGCAAGGAAGGCTTTTTGTAGACCCCCCTTTCTTTTAAGAAACTCCTCAGTTGGGTTGTCATTGTCTCACTTTACTCTCACTACATTTCCATTCAAATAGGAATATTGGGGAAATTAGTATTGCATTTTAAAAGTGAGTAGCTGTGTGCTTAGTATCCAATTAGTGCAGGGGGCTTATCTAAGAAAAGCTTTCTAAGTATTACTGTGCATAGAAGTCTATGCACATTAAAATTACTTTTAAAAAATGAAAGTTTTCCACCCCCCCAAAAAGAAAACATTGGACTATGACAAAGTTATTTGCGTAAAAAAGCTAAATACTTCTAATAATACTAAAGATGAAAAGTAATCAATAATATATCAGAAGTTTCTAGCTGCTAATTTTAGCTTAAAAATAGCTCTAAACTTTTAAACTTTAGCTTAAAAATAGCTCCCTGAAGGCTGGCACTATAGCATTAGGCATCTAGCTTTTTTATTTTTATTTTTTTTAAGATTATTGCCCGAACTTGTATTTTTATTTATATAGCTGCTGGTTTGGAATCTATAGAAAACTTGATTACTCGGATTAACAATTACATGTAACATGCATAAGTCTACAATTGCATTGAATAAATACTCTCACTTTAGGCCACGGCTTTAGGAGCCTTATTTAAAAAGACAAGAAAGAAAAAAGGAAACTTTTTAGCAGTGTCTTTCAGCCACGTTTCAATTTAATCTTACATTTGAGTTCCACAATTGTTTTTTAATACGTACCCTTTGCGCCATCGGCCTCCCTGGCTCCCTTCC
>PVKE010012269.1:19319-38741 GCA_004027555.1 Craseonycteris thonglongyai
AAAAAAAAAAAAAAAAAAAAAAAAGAGCGCCCCTCAGACCCAACTACCAAATCTCATGGCTTTCTGCCACTCCGGCTGTCAATCACAGGCGAGGTTGTCAACGTGGTGAATGAATGATCATCCGCTCTGTCTTCTTCTGGTCAGAACACCTCAAATGTTAATATTCAAATGCACAAAGCCCTAGCGCTCGCTTCCCTTGAATCAGTCCTAATTCTTAATCAGTTTCTCTCTTCTGTTGCTTGCTCTCTTTTTCTCTCTCTCCCCCTCTCTGTCTCTCTTCTTCTTTGCAACTGCTGCACTGGAGGGAGATTAGAGGAGGAGGGTTAAAAAAAAAAATGTCTGTCTGAGTTTGTCTTAAAGGAGCCACAATCGATGCTGCCCGCTTGCAGTCCCCGTGCGTGTGTAAAGTGTGTGTTGCACAGGCGGAGAGGTGGATTCCGACCAGAATGCTAGAACCCGGAAGTAGTGGTGGCCATAACAGGTCGCGTCTTACACAATGCATTGGGCTGCAGCAAGTAGGCTCCTCGGCAGGGGTGGGTGCGCGAAGCGAGCTCTGGCCGCACTGAGAGGCAGAGAGGCGCTCCATTAAATCGCACGCCCAGGCACAAACACCCACACACCCAGGGCACACGCGCACGAACGCGGCCAGCAGATCCCGGCGGCCGGCTTTATTTTCAGGATTCTTTTCTCTCCCTCCCCCTCCAGACTCTCTCCCCAAAGCAGACTCTTGAAATAAATTGGGTATAAACGCGGGGCAGGCGGCAGCGGGAGTGATTTTGTGCAGGGCTCCGCGCATAGATTTCATGACTTTCCTCGAAATTATTGGGGTCTGCCAGTATTTTTCGGGGCGGAGGGCGTGAAGCGGAAAGGACTGGGTTCCCAGAACTGAACACCCCAAGTGGAAAAGTCAAAGAAGAAGCGGGGAGGAGGAGCAGGAGCAAGGCTGGGAAAGGCTCTGCTAACGAGTCCCGAGAACGTGGGGAGGAGATGGCTGGGGCTTGCTGCAGATCCAGCTTAGAGTTTTTTTGCAGTCAGAGGTGGACACGCGGCCCGAGGAAAGGAAATGCTTGTATGTTTCCCCTGTAGGGGTCTGGACGCCCCCACCTTCTACCCCAGAGGCCCCCCAGCTCCAGCCCCGGAGTCCGGCGCGAAGTGAGAGAGGAAGGGAGGGAACAATGAGCTGAGAGCCGGGAATGTGCCCCCAGCGCCTGTTTACAAACACGAAGCTATTTATGATCGTCGGAAAGCGAAACCCGACGCGGGCTTGGGGCAGCCGGGACCTCGCGGGCGGAGCCCGGGCCCGGGCGCCGCGGGGAGGGAGGCTCTCTCCGATCCGCTCTGGGCGAGGCGGCCGTGCGCCCAGGGCGCGGTGCGGCGTGGCCGGCGCTTTCAACTAGGGCTGCAGCCACGCCGCCTTTGTCTTCGAGGCGCCGAGGGTCTCCGGCCGCGGCCGTGCTCGGGCCTGGATGGACCCGGCGCCCCCAGCTATTCCCTGGCGACTCCCCGCGCTCTCCTCTCCAGCCTCCCACCCCCTCCGCTTTCCCGTCCTCAGCCTAGCTCAGGGAAAACTCTCAGTGCCAAGGACATTCACTTCGGGAGCTGAGGTTTCAGACAAAAAGCTGACCCTTCTCACAACTCGGAGGCTCCAACCAATCACGGATTTTAACTTTCTCCCTTTAAATACCTATGCTCTGGCTTAAACCAAACAAACAAACAAAAAAATCCCTTTTCTTTATTCTCCCACTCTACGCTCGCCCTTTATTATTACATTTGGTGGTGTTATTTTCGTTTTATTTTTCAGCCCTCCCGATTCTCATTTGCCGAGTTGGCTCAGCCGCAGCAGCTCCACCAGCGGGGTTGGAAAGCTCACATCCCCGAGCAGGGCTCGCAGCTCGCTTGGCTCCGAGCAGGATTTTTTTCCCCCTTTCCTCCAGTTGAAACCTCGCAGAAAACTCCCCCTGCGGTCGACTGGAAAATGAGCTCACCCAAATCTCGGTAGGCAGCCGTGGAGGAGGGTTCAGCCAATCAGCAGGCGCTCCCGCCAGGACGGCCGCGCATTGGCTGCGGGGAAAATCAATTATCAAATAATCGATCAGCAGGAGCTTCGATCTGCCGGGAATGCAAACTGCCCGTCCGAATTCCCGCCCTGATGGTGGCCAAAAGGCTAACACCCCCAAAACAGCCGGCCCCCGGTTCCCACCGCTCCCACCCTCATGCCGCCCCGCCAGATGCGCACCGAACCCGCACCCTGAAAGGGGGGGGGGGTGTAGGTAGAGGAAAGAGTTCTGAGAAAGATTAGGGGGCTCCTGTCCGCAGGTATTGTTTGGAAAAGGTTAGGACCTCTAGAATGTATTGAGGTCAAACTCTTACGTACGCAAACTAAAGGAATGGGCATCAGTCCGAGAGGTAGGGCCCAAGTTTCTGTTAAGTGGGCTCTCGAGGAGCGTGGGGCACCGGGAGAGCATCAGAACCGAGCTCTGGGATCAGGTTCCACCAAGCGCACTTAAGCCTCCCTAAGCGACATCTACTGCTGCTCTTAGTACTGCGCACGAGTCAGCGCCCAGGTCCTCCCCACGGTGGAGTTCCCGTGAAGCGGAGCAGCTGAGTCTTCCCAGCCTCCCACACCCCGCCCCGCCTCGTCCCATATGTGCCTCAAGGGCTGACACACGTTCGCCGAGAGCCGCAGATGCGCCTTGCCTTGAAAGAGCTCCGACTGTTTAAAAAGCTCACCCACCCTGGGAGCTCTTCCATGCTTCTCTCTCTTCTCTCTCTCTCTCTCTCTCTCCCCTCCTCCGCCCACGTTTTGGGAGCCTTTACTATTTTTCCATCGCAAACACGGGTAGAGTTTTCTGGCACAAACGCCGCGATATACATCACACGGGAAGTTAAGGCAAGGCGGTGTGTCAAAGCCGCGGGGATCCAGGTTACAGCGCCTTTATGCCACTGCCTCACCCCATCCCTGCCCCCCTTGAACTTGGAAGCAGAATTTCAGGCCAAGAAGGAACCTCCTGGTCTCAGGAAGGCGATTTCTCTGATTATTTCTTGGGAAGCTGCGCTGGCTGGGCCCGGCAACGCAATCCTTTTCCGATTACGGAGAGGACCAAACTGGGCCGGCAGCCGGCAAGCCCTTCCCCGAACCCCAAGCCGGCTGCGGCCGACACCTGAGCGCTTTCGGAGGGCTGCTCGCCGGGGCATGAGAACAAGTCTCTCCAGCAGGCCCGCCAGGCATCCGCGCGGCTGGCGGTAGGGGAAAACCGGGCTGGGGGGCGGGTCGAGCCAAACCTCCACTTGGGCACATCTACCTTTGTGATCTTTCAGTGAACTTCGAGGAAAATTGTGTACGGTAAGTATAAATTAACTGAGAGAAATTTCCTGAGCAGTACACTTCGAGGACCACTGACTTTTAACAGCCGGCTTGGAGTTATCTCAACTCTGCCGCCACATTTTCAAATTTGGAAAAGGCCAGTTCAGGGTTTTTCAAATACTATAATTTATTTTGTATTGTTGCTCCCCGGTAATTTTTTTCTTTTGCTTTCTGGCAGAGATGAAAAAAGAAGGTTCAGGTAAGTCACTCCTTTTCAAACAACCAAAAATTTCAAAGCCTTAGGAAGACTATTATGTTCGACAATGAGGACGTGTCAGATTACCTTACCAAGTATTTTAAATTGCCTACACACAGATATTCCTGTAAGAAAGATAGTTTGAGGTTGTAGGCTTAAAGTGAACTCTGAATAGTTTTGAAACGTGTCTTTCTCCCCCCCCCCCCGCCCCCCATTATAACTGTGAACCTAATGCTACTCCTAGGCCTTTATAAGATTAATTTTGAACAATCAAGCGACTAAAACACTTTTACAATGTAATTACAGTAGTACAAATTGTTTGCCCAAACCTCATTCTGGATAAGGATTTTACAATTAGCAAACAGTTATTATAGTTGGGGCTTGCTGAGAGAACTTGTATAGAAGATGTCTAGAGTTGTAATCTTGTAGCAATAAAAAAAAAAAAAAAGCTCATTTAGAAGGGCAGAAATTAATCACCTATTAAATGGAAAAGGTAAAAGGATAGATAGTTCTAGATGTTGTAGTAAATACTGCTGGTATTTCATACCTATTTGGTGATAGTGCCTATCCATAGCTTATTTCAAATACTTGCTTCAATAGCATTTTTATCTTGGGAAAACTTGGCCTGGTGAAGTTCTGGCACTTGCCCCTGGTTCTTGCACATGCACCTTCCATGCTCAGCTTACCCTTCATGTCCCAGAGTACACCCCCAAATACAGAGAATGAAGACTTGAAAGAGGCAACATGGGGCCTAGGTCTCTATTGTGTAGGTCCTCCTGCGAGGAGGCATTTAAAGTAAATAGTGCCCCTTTACGCGCTGTTGGTACAATCCTGTCTGAGAACTCCCTTCTTATTTTCTGTTCCATAAGGAATTGTGACTTTGGAAAGACCTATATCCTGAGTCAGGTTTTTGTCCCCAAAGTTCACAATGATGAGTCAGCTCTAAAACCCTCAGAAATTAAAGAGGCAACTCTTAAGGTTAAAAACAAAAACAAAACAAAAAAAAGTGTGTGTATTTGCCAGCCCAGAATAAACAAGAGACTGTTAATCAATAGAGTTTGGCAGCTGTGTTCACAGGGTGATAAGGGTTTATCATCTGTCACCTAACTTTAAGATGCCTGTGAGAATGTTGTGATCGCTCTGGGTTGTCCTGTGGTGTGGAGGTTTGGGGTTTGTACTTCAAGAACATTCATCCTCCCATCTCACTCACCCCCGCATTAGTATTTACATTTCAAAAAAACAGAACTAAGAGGAGGGGAAAGACAGTTTAAAGAAAATAGACTTAAAATCTAGTAGAGATAATAGAGGAATGCTGCAGATAAGAACCTGGATGTGATATGAGAAAGGTACCAAGAAGTCAAAGCTAATGAATGGCTGTGAGAAAAGTGAAATAAACTATTTAGAGGTCTATAAAAGGGAGAAATCTGGTTAGGTGATATGGAAGGGAGTTAACTGAGGGGATTAAGGCAGACGTTAATCAAGTGCCCCAAAGCAATCCGGGCTATAAGAACCTGGAGATTTGTTTACTGCATTTTGCTTCAGAAAACAAAGAATGTCTGGGTCCAGTTCAGAAGTCAATGAGAGGTCAGCTTAGGTTCTTCAACTGTTGAAGGAAAAATACCTAAGTCACTGTATTCTGACTGGATAATGCAAAAGTTAAGGGGAAAAAAATGGGTGGGGGTGTTTTTCTTAACTATCTTTCTATTTCAAATCATTAAAATGCTTTGGTCTCTAGAGGAGGAAAAATTACACTGGTTAACATAATTACTAGCTCTGACATTTTCAGAAGTTATAGAGGTCTTTTATTAATTAAATGGAGGGCTTAATAAAATATTCCTAATAAAATTTATGGTTGTCTTAAAACTTTCTAAACAGTGCTATAAATTCTTAATAAAATTAACTGGGAAATGAGTTATTAGCCCACACTTTACCCTTCCCCCTCCTACTTCCACCTAAAGAACATCTGCAGAATGAAAAGAGAAATGGAAGCCTTTCGGTAAAATGTAAATAGTACCCAAAGTCACACATTGGTTTAGAAGAGGCAAAGTTTCAATTAAGTTATTTCTAATGCCTTTATCCTTCAATATCCTCTAAAAGGAATTCACATGACTTTTAGAAAATTTCTTCCCCTTCTGTAAAGCATATTATATATGCATGTTCATGTAGTCCCATTTGAAATACAATGGTTAATTTTCTGGACTGAGTTCTGTGTTAAACTGAATAAAAAGTGTTAGATGCATGATGCAAAATTCCCATTTGGAATCTTGAAGGGTCATATTGTAGATATTTCCTTTATCCATTAGAAGATAATTAAAAATGAAATTCCTAGTAATTTATGTCAAATTAATTTCTTTAAAGGTAACTTTTGAATAATAAACTTCTCAATCACACTTCCCTATGAACTCTTCTTTTGTTAACAGTTGGTGCATTATCTGAAACAGCATTTTGTTGTGCAAATGTAAAATCTTTTTCATATCACTACATTTCAAAACCTTGGCAAGATAACTTAAGTTTGAGATACTTCCCTGCTTCACAGATACAACACTGGCTGACTGGCTGTTTAAAATAAACAACATAGTCAAACACACTCCAAACCAAACCAAACAGCCTTGGTGGATTGTTCAGCATTTGAAGGCTTGATCTTTTGTGCCGTCTACTGGACAATGGAAAAACTACAACATCTATGATTTAAACTTTCCTCTTATCCAGTATTTTTGGGGGTGGGGTAGGCTAGGAAGGGGAGTGTGATTTCTTTCTTGTAAATAATAAGAGAGGAACACAACACCCAACTTAGATTCACAGGACAGGTCTGTGATTTTAAATCCTCAAATCCAAGTTTGAGACATTATATTAAGTATAGGCACAACTCAACCACTTGATGAAGGCACAAGGCTAAAACCTACATTTAAGACAGGTGTGTGTGTGTGTGTGGGGGGGGGTCAGCTTGGGAAGAGAAAGAGAGGATGGTGGGACAAACTTAAAATCTCTGAAAAGATGTACTGGTGTTTGCTTGGCTCTGTGTGTGAAGTGGTTGCACAGTCTTACATGTATCTAGGGCTTGGACAATCCAGGACGTACAAATTAGTGCTTGGAATTTGGAACACGATATTGTTCAATAATCAAATAAAGTACTTTTGTGGGAGGAGGGAATTAAATTGGTAATTAGAAAAATTTTAGTGCAGTTCCTTTTTGGAAATCTTGGATAAAAACGTGAAACTTCACTGTTTTTACTTGGAGACCACATGTGGGAGAAAGTGTGGTTGAAATTCAGTCAGATGCCTTTATGTAGCAGAGGCTGTTTGAAGTGTTCTTAAACATTTAAAAAACATTATATACATTTTGGTTATGATTTTAAAAATATTTATGGAGCTCTAGTATTATGGAAGCTTTATACCAAAAAGAAAAAAAAAGAAAAAAAATGCATGGAGCTAACTTTGACCTCTGATATCGACATAGTATCTGAATAACTACAATTACCATATAGAGATGATTTTGTGATTTAAGAAACACATAAACAAAGCCCAATGCCAATAACATATGGAGAAGTCAAGCTGATTTGATGGATACAAGGCTCTGTTCATCTGCTTTTCTGAAGTTAAAATTCCTTATTGCATTTTAATAAAGCCTAGTACCATAGGACTAGTACCTTTTAATAAAAAACTAATAGTGAAAAGGAGACAGTGTTAGGGCATCTTATTGATGCATAAATATATTTTAGTGGTCCACTTCAAATATACATCTTGATGTGGCACTGTGCCAGAATAACTTCAAAATATTGTCTTTAAATATGGACATATCAGAGAACTTGGCTGGCATTGATTACTTAAAGCAATGCTTACATGTCAGTGGAAACGACCAGGATGCTTTCAATTGTGCTGCCCCAGAGCTGGTGGGGACTGTGGCGGTGGGGGCGCTGGAGGTGGAGGACAAGGAAACTTTAGCATCATCAACCGAAACGTGAAGGGCTATCTCAGGACATACTGTTCGGGTCCCTTGGTGCAGATTAAAAGAGCAGCAGCAGCAGCAGCAACAACAACAACAACAACCCTCCTAACAATAGCTGGAAAACATAGAAAATTCTAGCAGAAATCAGAAGTATTCTAAAATCTAAGCTAATAGTGCAAGTACTTAGTGCTGGGGGAAGCCTGGCAAGCCGCTCTAAGTCACCCAATGCAAACATTTACCTTTGAAGCAACAGGATGGGCCAAATTGGTCATGATTAGCATTCATGTTCCACTGGACAAGGAGCACTTTTTTGTGAAAACCTTCAGGGGGAAAAAAAATTGTACTGATTATTCAAAAATAAACATTTTAACATTTCGTTGAGTTATCTGATGCATAAGAAAAACATCGAAGGCTTCCTGCAGCTCGGAAAGAAATCTAGTAGCCAGAAAAACACAGGGCAGGAAAGAAGCCGAAGCTGCAGGACTCCTGCTGAGTACTTATTCACTGGTGAATATCGGCAAACGTACTTTTCTGTGGGCTTAGTCAAACATGAAAAATAAATAGCATGTTTCCTTGTCTTTTACAAAAACTTAACGTCAGAGTATGGTATGCTTGATAAATGCATGATGTTTTTCCCCAGGTGATGTACGCGAGAAAGGGCCCAATGAAAACTCCTAACTAAAGTGAGAAGTCGACCAGGAGCTGCAAACAAATCGGGACGCAGCCGAGCCCACAGCCCTGGGGGGCGGCCTTCTTCCGAGCTCAGACAGGATAACTTCATGTACCTGCAAATCGCCGGCCACTTCCGGGACTCGCCTGACTGGGATCCTTTCACCGCAGAGCCCTTAGCAGGGCTGTCCTGTCTCCGGTGCGCGTCGGGGAGCCCGGTCCCCAAGGCGCCCTGCAGTGCGGTTGGTCCCTCGCGCCGGCCTGTCTGCTTGCACGGGGCGTGGAGTCCCCGGGCCCGGTGGGGGGACCCCGCGGGATACGCTTCCAAGGGGTGGGTGGGGGTCGTGCGGGCTCTGCTCACACCCGGTTTGGCTGTGGGGGATGGGGAGGGGGAGAGGCTTGGAGGAACATGTTACCCGGGGACCCTGAACTGTCTGGAAAGAGCACAGGAGGAAAGGGTCCCATCTCCTGCCAGTGTCATCCTCCCCCGCCATTTTGACCGTCTCCCCATCTTCTCTTTGGGGTTCGCCTCGGTGTCTGCAGGAGGGAGCGGGTCAGGCCTGAACCGCTCGGGGCGGCAGCCAGGGAGCGGGCGCGCCAGGACCTGCCGAGCGGGGCGCAGCGGCTCGGGGACACCGGCCTCCGTCGGCTGCTTCTTGGGGCCAAGCACCCGAGGGCGCCTTTCCGCTTTTCTGGACTTGGGGACCCCGGCTCACCCCGCCCGCCTCAGCCTCGTTCTGGAAGCTTCTCTCCTGTTCCCAGACCGCTCTTGCCCGGGGTCGTCTATTGGCTGGGATGCCGCCCATGTCCCGCTTCCACCTCCGAGGCCAAGTGTGTTCCGCGAATTTGTTTGGGACGCGGGAGCCTTTGGGGGACCCGGGTCTCCGAGTGCCCCTTGCGGTCCTCGCGACCCCTCGCAGGGGCTAGAACAAGCGTGCGTTGGTGGCTGACCGAGGTTATTTCAGGTGCGCTCAGGGGACTGGAGGTCGCGGGAGCACCCTGGGGACCGACCGCAGCGGGCCCTCCTCCCGCAGGAGTTCCAGGCGCCGCCGGTGGCGGGGCAGCCGCCGGCCCCTTCCCGCAGCCACAGCCCCGCCCGCTCTGGGCCCCCGTGCGCGGCGCGCGCACCTGGGAGGCGGCGGTGACGGCGGCGACGGGGGCCTGGGGGGGAGGGGGGCGGAAGAGAGAGAAGCAGAGTGACAGTGACGGTCACGGAGAACGGGAGGAGACAGGAATCTGCAGAAACGCTGCGGAGTAGGAGGCACGGACACAGATGGAATGTGATCCAGTGCTGTCCGCCACCAGGGCACAGAAAGTAGCCTCCGCTCACCTGGCCGGGCCAGGGAGGGGGAAACGCGCCGGAGCGCTGCTCGGTGCTTCCGAGGGAGCCTCTGCATAATTGCATATTGACTTTCCTGAATAGTTCCGCAGAGCTATTTGTGCTCTCACGTGTTCATTCGCAAACAATTCCCCTGGAGAAAAGAAAAAGAAAAAAAAATGTGCGTGTGTGTGTGTGTGTATGTGCGTGCGTGCTCGTGTCGTGTGTGCACATATGGGCACTAAGCCCAGAGGCAAACGTTACCACTCTCTTTCAAACTGTCTCTTAGACCAACCCAGAAGTGACCGCCTTGCTCTAGGACGTGCCAGTCACCGTCACAAGTAGGGTGAAGTGATGGCTCTCCCTTGGGTTCACTTTTTCACAGCCCCTTCTCCATAGATAACCAGAAAACGTTAGGACTAAGTCATAACCTTTAGTTCCGTTTGCCCATATCACAGATGAGCAAGCTGAGACCCAGAGAGATTCGGGTTAAGTGAACCTATCCAATTTCTTCTTTCTCTTCTCTGCATGTCTCCAAGTTCTCTTATTATATCCCCCCCAGTTCTTAAGAAATAAAATAAAATAATAAAACACACCACTACCACTACAGAAGCCTGTCCTACGTCTTGTCTCCTGTCAGAAGCGGCCGTGTGTGAAGCTGATGGTTGTGGATGAGTCTAGGCGCTGGGTGGTGGCTCCTCCCTCCTCCCTGTTCCAACACAGACTGGATCACTGAGACCCCCTAGGAGAGCAGTAGGCAGGGGGCTTGCTGACCCGTGTAAGACCCTTCCACAGAGCAGGAAGAAAGGAGCAAGGAGAGATCATATTTGGTGGTGATGGTGCTGAGGTCTCGTGGGCTTTGCTTTTCTCCAACAAACTCCCACTCCCAAACAAACAAAAACAAAAACAAAAAGCTCAGGCCTTTTGCATGACTTCCTGTGACTGAATGATCCTCAGCCTAAAAAATGGCCCAGATCACCCTCAGGGCAGAAATAAGGACTTTCAAGGTCTTATTCACCCCAGGATTAAAAACATCCTCTTTAATTCTGTTCTTCTCAACAGCTTGCCCTTTAAGGACGTGAGGAGTTTCCTGGAATCTAAACAGACACAATACCTCATTGGGATGTTTAGGTTTCAGTTTCATCCTTGCTTCCCTGAATGCAACCAAGACCAGGTGACCAAACCCTTTCCAAAGACAGTGTGCATCTTTGATAGGCAAGATACTTTTTTGAGTCACCACTTTTAATTCTCAAGTGTTTTTATTTTTAGCTTCAAGTTTTGTTCCTAAAACTAATCAGTTATTGCCATCTTCTCCCCTTCCCTGATTAATTTTAGTCTTCCATTCTAAATTATTTTTGTTATGAATTTTGTCTTGATTTGGGTGTGTGGAACAGAAAACGTACTTGTAGGCTTGTTATCTACAATAATCTACACCTATTTTGTGAATAAACCCAGTGAAGCTTACTGATGTTTTCACTTATTGAATATTAACAAAGAATAGGCTAACACTCTCTGAGGTTTAAACCTGAGTAACGGCTATATATTCACTTAGACTTTGTGATAAGAGCATTGCATTTTCGTAGATACTTTATTCCCTCAACTTTCAGTTTAAAATCTTTTGAGGAACTCAGACCTTTGTGATATATGGCCCTGTAAACTATTTTATTTGCAACTATTCAGTCACTGTAGACTGAAACTGAAGAACGGTTTTGAAAATTGGTTTTATTAGAAAAAGAAGCTATAAATATTCCCAGCCAAGATTCTGGGTAGTGCCAGAGAAGGACAGTGGCTGAGCTGAGAGGACACTTGAGTTCAAATTTTAATTCGGTCACTAATGGGCTGATTGCATTTGAAGAAGTTAATCACCTGCAAAATAAATTGATTATATTATTTTGTTCTCTAAGTATAATTTTGATTCTCATATTTAGTGATTCCAGATTATCACATTGATAGATAGGTCGAGCTTGTCCAACTTGCAGCCCGCAGGCCGCATTTGGCCCAGGACAGCTTTGAATGCTGCCCAACACAAATTTGTAAACTTTCTTAAAATGTTAGGAGATTTTCTTTTCTTCCTTTCTTCCCTCCCTCCCTCCCTTCTTTCTTTCTTTTCTTTCTTTCCTTCCTTCCTTCCTTCCTTCCTTCCTTCCTTCCTTCTTTCTTTCTTTCTTTCTTTCTTTCTTCTCACCGGCTATCATTAGTGTTAGTGTATTTTATGTGTGGCCCAAGACCATTCTTCTTCCAATGTAGCCCAGGGGAGCCACAAGGTTGGACATCCCTGAGATAGGTAGACAGTGTGTAGCTTCATAATGAACAAAAAGGTTTAATGCAAGGGCATCACATTAATACCTATTTCACAGTAATTTTAAAGAAGTTGATGCTTTGGAGTTTGGTTGGAAAAGGTTATCCTAAAGTAATGTAGTCCTGCCTGGACTTCAGCCATTTATACACAGCCTTAGGGCTTTTGCCCTTTTTAATGTTCTCTGAATTACTATTTACTTTTTCCTTAAAAAATAGTCTCACCTAAGATAAAACATGTAAGTGTATTTTTAAATGAAACTTTATCATAGGATTTCTTTTGTATTTTTTTCTAATGTAGAGTACAATAAGTGTCCTAATAAATTTAAAGACATTTCCTTGGATATACGTTCCTAACTCATCTTTACCCCACTTTGGGAAGCAACAGTTAATGTTCTAAACAAGTTCTGCTTTCAAAGGTAATCAGTAGAGAAAGAAGTGAACACTACTGATTAGGAAAAAAATCAACACTAATTTTTGGAAGAAATCAACACTAATGTCTTATAATTCAGTTTTAGTATTTAAAGTGGGACTGTATCTTATAAACTTGTAACTGCAAACTTGATACTGGTGAAGTATATGAAGCAGCCATCTTACAAGACAGCATTTTGAAATATAATCACTATAATTTCAGACACTTTTAAGGCCCTAATTTATAATCATAATAAGCAATTTTTGAAAAATATACTAGATTCAGCACTATAAAAATGACAATAATTTCTCAGAAACTTTCAAAACGCTGAAATCTGAAACTCGTGTGCTTTATATTTCAGGGTAGGAAAATGTAAATGCTTCTACTTTGGACTTCTTTTTTTTCTTCTTCTTCAAATTATTCACTCTCAACTGCCCTCGTTTTTGAGATTCTTCCAGCAGGGAAATCAAGTGTCAGAAGAATTCCTTAATACTTGCAGGCACTGTATTCTCCAGATATTACTCTCTAAGTTTGAAAATGACAACTTAGGTCTTTGTTGAAAGTTACACCTGAAAGAACTAAAGTAAACAGAGAGATGTCAAAAGCACAGGATTATTTTTGTTACCATTAGATTTTGTCTGAATACTCTTTAGTGTGGTTTAGAGGTTAAAACACTTAATCCTTACTCCACTGGCCTGCAACTTTTGGAGCCACGTTTTTTACCTCCCTGCCTTCACACTTGCCTCTTCTTTGTAGCATTGCACTCTGAATTTGTAGGGAAAGAGGTAATTTATATACAGATTTTATTTCTTTATGCCTACTAGCGATTATACATCTCAGCACACCCAACACCGTTACTGGCAGCTTTTGTTTTTTTTTCTGCTTTGTTTTCTCCTAAACATGGAATTAAGTTAAAATAATAATTTAGTGAAACAACATAAACACCTGACCATCTTAAAAGCCAAGGAAAAGCAAAACCAAAAAGCATTGCTTAGCATAACCAGAACACTTAAGAACTTAAGAACCGCAAAGTTGAAAACGAATAGTTATGGCTCTTTAATAACTGTCACTTTACCGTGATTCTAAATCAGTATCCCAGCTCCATGAGGAGTGCGGTTGAGCTTCAAATGCTCTGGTAACCACTGCTTTGAAGATCAAACTCAGCCATGTTTAAGTTCCCAGCTAGACTGGACCAGCAGCAATTCTTGGCTACACAGGACCAGCCATAGCCTTAACACAATAAAAACTGAATGCCCACAGCCAATTTGTATCCTGTCTTGTGATTCTGTACCTAGCAGTTACCGGTTTTTCTCTTTGAGCATTTAACTCTCTTTAATTTTGTACTTTTCACTTCTATGGTAGGTGGCGAACACCCATATTTATCCTGAGCTGATATAAACATAAAAACACTACATATTTTGGGATATGCTCAACGAGTGAGCCTTCCTTGATGCTTTTTAGTTTTTTACCCCAGGAGGAAATAAAGTTTGTTTCAAAATTTTCTTTTTTAATTTGCTTTTTCTTTTCATATGAGTCTGTGATTTAGTTTTGTTGACACCATTGGTTAACCTCATACTGGGGAGCTGATTAAAAACACTTTCTAAAAACATTTAGGAGTATCCCTATTGCTACAATTAGTCAGCATTTTGGGAGGGGTGAGGGCAGCTATCACTTTCTTTTGGTTTGTTTATCAAAAGCTTTCCACCCCAATCATTCTAAGTGAGCATAGTTAAAAAGCTACACACCCAGTTCTTTTTAAGATGGGCTAGTTCTCACTGCACCATCTCTAATGTACCTGCTACATTAGAATGACTCCAAAGAAAAGTATGTGATCTTAGAGATTTGATTAAACCATATAGGTGCCAGAACAAATGTGAGTCATCATCAGTTTTGTCCCATCCGTGTGCTTAGGGGATCATTCAATAACACAATAGATTCCCCTCTTGAATACTTTCTTGAAAAATCTGAATCATCATAGATATGCTGAGGGAAGCTACTCAGGCTCATTCATACACTTTACACAGACTAATAAACCCAGATACCAAGACCTGTCTGACCCCTGTTGGCTTGAAAACTTTTAAGAAGACATGAGACCCAGACAGTTTCAGAGTTTACACATTTGTCTCATTGTCACTGACAGTTTTGGGATAGCACTTAAAAGCCAAGTCTGTTACAAGTTGCATAAATCAGTCTTTTCTTCTCTGTTCCACTGTCAAAGTGCCCTTCTCACTAATGTCACCATACGTCACTGCTTGTCCCAGCCAATCTCAGGTTGGCTGAAAGTGACTAACTTTTGGGTCTTGTCTGTAATTGGTAAGACTTTGCCAACTTTTTTGGTTTTACACTGCTCCGTTTAGAATGGTGTTTTTCAGGTGAAGTTCATTATCTGTCCTAAACAAGCCTTTGCCATCTATTCAGGGATAAAATTGAGGATTTAGTTTTTGTCCCTAATTTAAGAAAACATTTCACAGTTTGCAAAGCATGCCCCACTCCCAAGCCTAATACTTACTTTATTCTCCCCAACCCTCTGAGAATGTATTATTATCGTCTCCATCGCACAGATGAAGTTTAAAGTCACACAACTATTTAGGAACAAAGGCTGTGTGCTGAGTCATGGTATTAATCTGGAAAAATCTCTCTGCAACTGGGTCATTTTATTATGCTCAACACTGGGGAGAAAAGACATATGAAAAAAACGAGAAGACATTTCATTTTACTTTAATTTCTTAGTTCTTATTTTTTTCTTTCTCTCCTATAAGATCAGAAATATTTAATCTCCTGGAATACATCCCCAGAAAGTTTCACTATTTCTGGTGTCTAAACATTCTGAATTGATTAAGCATGTTCAATGGGAAATCTTTGCTTCTCTTTGAAATGTATTTCAAAGTTATTTTTTGTTGTGCAAATAGTACCTACTTTTGAAAGATCACACCTAAAAGTATATATAAAACACAAGTTTATAAAGATGTAATTCTTTCATTGTAGAAATATAATATTTATTTTGTTCTTATAATTGATATTTTTTCATTTAAAGACTCTAATATAGACATAAATCAATTTATGAGATATTATAGCATGGTTTTCAAAGAGACAGCAATTCAAACTTTCAATTTAAAAAGAAAGAAGAAAACTGCTTTCAGGAAATGTTAGTTAACTGGCAGGAGTCCTTTTCAGAGGACAGTTACCACAAGATTGAGAACTATTTGCTAATTATAACAATGCATTAATTATCTTTTACATCTCATCTTTCTGTCTTTCTGTCTATATTCACTTCTAATTATATGATACCTCTTTTGCATATGGCGTATCTAAAAGTACTGCTTTTATCAGATACAAATTCTTTTACTTGGAAATATTAAAGTCATAGTTTCACTTCCAAAATATTTTCTCCTAGAGTATAGTGAAATCTTTTGACGGTAGGTTGAATCATCTGTCATGTTACAGGAAGGGAGGGACCAAGATTTACATATTAGGCATTTTTTTTTTTGTTTTTTTTTATTCTACAAAAAAGAATAGGAAAAATGATCAGCCTTTTCATAGTTTCTATTTTAAAATGCAGTTAAGCAGATGTAGCCACGTCACCCATTCATCATCATCACTGTCATTGTTACCATAGTTTTATTACTTTCCGGAATTTCAAAAATTGTAATTGATGGAAAGATATTTTAAACATAGTGTAATAAAGGAAAGGTTACTGGGTTACCAAAACCTATTCCTGTGTGATTAATTTGTCATCTGAATTGTACAGGTAGGCTGAAAAACAAAAGCAAGGACAATGACAACAAATGTGATTTCAATTCCTATATTTTGATTGCTCTGGGTTTGTTGAACAAATAGAAACAGGAATTCACTTTCTGTATAAAGACAGTGAGTCTTGCTCGTCTCTCCAAAGCAGGAACTTCCAGGGAGGGTGTCTATGTGCTTAGGAATTGGGGGGGGGGTTACATTTTTAGGAAACCTCAGGTTTTACTTCCAAATACAGGTTCACATGGCAGCTGTGAGCCTGACTCGTTTTGTGGGGATATGCTTTCTGTAACTCCACTCCTGATCACACTTTATTGATTATGAACTTTAATGCACACATTCATTTTAATGTTTATTTGTTTTTAAAGAAAGCTTAGAGAATAATTTATAAGCTTTTAAAGAAACATCTAATAGAGTGCTTGAAGCTTCTGCAAATACAAACAAAATCTGTTCTTCAGTATTAAGACACATATAGATATGTGGATCAAGCAGTTTTAGATCTCAAGCTCCAGGAGGGTGTTGGGGGTGGGGGCGGTTACTGATTAGAGCATGAGAGGAAGCATTTATTGAGAGCTTCCGCTATGCCAGGACATGTGCTTTTGTATACACTTTATTTCATTTTGGTAGCATCCAAGTCTATTGAAGGTTGTTAATCAAATCAAATTTAGAGTTTGGCACATCTTTTACATTGAATTGTACCAAGCTGAAAACTTGGATTTTTCTGCTTCGGTTTCACTTTAATGCCCGGCCACAGAAGAATTCACTTCCATTAAACTCAAGATGCTCAATTGCCCAGCAAACTAAGAAGGAAGTCAGGGCCTCAAGAACCATGTAGGAGCATTCTCTGCAACTAGAGACATTTCAACAGTAGTGGGGCCTCTTCGTTATTTGGATAGAGACCTCCTCCCATTCTTCAGACCCCCTTGAGCCTGAGTCACCTCATCTGGAAATCCAGAGGATTTGGCTCTATTTTTTATATTTCTCCCAGTCCCAGTGATTTATGAATTTGATATTTGATTCTGCTGATGCCACATGTCTACAGCTGAAATGGGGAGGGCAAACTAATTATAAACAACCTGCCCAGCTACAATCTCAGGGGTTCAAGAGAAACGATTTGTTATTTTCTGATGATGACAACCAGAAATGCACTCCTCTGTGGCAATTATAAGATATACTGAGAAACAAACAAATAAATAAAACCAGGTTTGTTTTGTTTGCTTTTTACCATTTTAGTTATATTGTTATGGAAGTAAAACATTTCCAAAGGGGCAGAACCATAGTCCCAATATCAAGCCACTGCAGATTGGAGTAATTTATCTACTTTTTTGCTGTGTTCTTTGGAATAGAAAACCACCCCTATCTGGGCTCAGTAAAATAATGTTAATATCATCTCCTTCAAAATGGTGTTCTGATGTTTAATCAATGTTCATAAATCTCTTCAAGATCCTCACATGAGGGTTGTGACATAAAGTACAAAGTATTATTCTTGGAATGGGGTAATTTTATCCAATTAAATCTCCTTTGAGCTATCACTTAGGTAGGGAACACTGTTACTACTTTGCAAATTTCTTTATACTTAAATTTCCTCATGTTCCCTAACCATGAGCAAAAGTCCCATCAGAAAGGGCTTATGATAATATATTTAATATTTGCAACATTGATTTAGATGGGACATTACAGCAAAGATCAATATGCTCTAGTGTTGTATTAAGGGCAGGGCAGAAGGACCTCCATCTCTCTGAGGATGAATCTTATACAACAGCATTAACCACCTTGGAGCAGCTGTATCATTAATCACTGGACACACTGTACCACTAATTTGAATGAGATCAGAGGAGACTTTGAATTTTAAGCTAGAAATCAACTTAGTCTATGAGATTCGCCTCACGTTCTAGAGACTGGGTTTTCATGATCAGTTGGTGATGTTTGCTTTTTAAAATGCAGCCAGCTCTTCAAAAACATGGAATTGATATTCAATGTATCCTAGTAAGCACCAGAAATGACTTTTATGTTTTAAATGGGTCAATCTAGATATGGGCTTTTTCATTAACTAATTAATACATTTTACGCAAGTTATTGATTGATTACTTATGTGCCAGGGTCTGGATTAAAGATCTAGAGAGATGTAAGATGATGGGAATCTTGTGGTAGTGTGTGAATAGTCGTGGTTGCCTTCCTGGACAGTTTGTGTAACATTGTAGGTCTTGGCTTTCTTTTGGAAGTTGTTCTAAAGAGCTATATTCTCACATTGAATACAAAGGCCTTCCCAGCCCCATTTTAGTCACAGCTGGGGTCAGTTCATTAGGCATTCCATGAACTTTTATCACATTCAAGGATAAAAGGGGTGATTATGATAATTAACATAGAAATGGGAAAAAATGACTCATATTTTAGTTGACAAATTTTTGAAGTTTGTATGGCAAGTTAATTGGGAGAATTCTATCATTTTTAGTGTTTGTATCTGCTGAGATATTTAAACAACTTTGTCTCTTTTTCTTCTTACTCCAAACCCTTCTGATCATGTCAAAATTGTAATGACTGTTAGATTGGATAAGCACACCAGGAAGTTAAAGATTAAATTATCCAAATGGTACCAGAATAGAAAGAATAATAAAGAAAAAGAAAAATATCTATAATCCCACCATCCAAACATAGCGAATAGTAATTTCTTTCTTTAGATTTCTGGTTTATTATAGAGTTAGGTGTTTTTGCTTTCCATGTATTACACCTTTTTTCAAATTAATACATACATTTTGTATCTATTTTAATGCCTGCTAATATTACAAAGCCCATGTATACCATAATATAGTTAAGTACTCCCTATTTTTGGATATTTGTTTGTCTCTAAATTTTTTTTTTCAATATTATAAATTAAGCTATAAGGCATAGTGTGTGTGTGTGTGTGTGTGTGTGTATGTATATGTAGATTTCCCTACATTTTTAGAATGCAGGGAGGTTAAAATTCTAGGTCTTTAAAAAATATTTTTATGGCTTTAAAGATTTTTGCTGAATATTTTGTTAGTGTTGGACAATGACTTAAATATTCCCCCTATCAAAATCTGTAGGTAAAAATAGGCCCTTATTTTTTTAATTGCATATTTTTTAAATGCAAATTTTAGCATGTCATTGTTTAGTAGTTCTTTTCTCTCTTTTTAAATTGTTTGTTTAGCTTTATTGTGAATTATTCTATTGGGGATTTTGTAGCTTTGTAAACTCACAATTCTCTTTCTTATAGAAGGAATACATGAAGTCAACATATCTAATGTTTTTTAAGAAGTAGTAATGGGGGGAAAGCCGGGACGGCTCAGCGGGTTGAGCGCTCGCTTTGAGGCCATGAGGACCGAGGATCGAATCCCGGCTCCGGCCCAGGCAGGACCCACGTGCTGAACTGGGGAGTTCCCACAGTTTGGTTCTCTAACTGTCTCTGTCTCTGTCTCTCTCTCTATCTGTCAAAAAGTAAAATAGAAATAACTATGCAC